>CM066031.1:1609638594-1609888105 GCA_033557465.1 Ichthyophis bannanicus
AACAGTGAGTTAACCCATGTTAACACTAGTGTACCTTAGTAACTAGCCCCTTAGTCTGTAAGCCCTCTGGGGACAGGAAATACCCGATATTCCTAAATCTAACACACCTTGAATTTCTACTGAAAAAGGTTGTGAGCTAAAATAAAAGAAAATGTGAGGTAGTCTCTTTCTGGAGATGTGCATTTCATTATTAGTAGGGATGCAAATGCCAAAAACTTTCATGTTGGTTAGTATCATCCCTGGACCCCATTCGGTTAGTATTCATGTAGTTCAATCATTTGTGCATTCATCTCATTCAGCTCCATTCACTTCTAAGGACAAGCTATTTTACAATGTAGAAGTGAGGCTTGCCATCCATTTTCAATCCAACCTGCTTGAAACTTCCTGGGAGAAAGGCAACAGTACTTCAAGCCATCGATAGACCATAAGCAAATGGCACTCATAGTTGCAGAAAAACTACAGGCTACCATCAAAAGGGCAAAATGGCACAAAGAGTGGAATGAAACACCCAGGGAAGAGGAAGATAGCAAAGCTGCATCAAAATTGGCAGGAAAACACCAAGGCACCCTAAGGGGGTAAAATGGCATCAACATTGGCAGGAAGAGTCCAGGGTATAGGCAGAGGGGTAAAGTAAGTAGCAACAACAATGACTAGAAGATCTCAGGGCAACATGAGTGCTGGAAGATGCAGGAAGGAATGCCAGAAAAAGGCCAATGCAGTGCCCAGATTTGTTGGAAGGCCCTAAAACACCTGCAGAGTGCCAACATAGTGGTAAGACAGGCTGGAGATACATCAACATGCAGACTACTAGCACACCACCTAGATCAGCTGGAAGCCCTGAAATGTCTGCAGAGTTTAACACCAGAGGAAGGATAAATACAGTGGAAAGACTCGCTGAAAGGTTCTGAAATGAAAGGCTGATACAAGTGGCAGAGACTGATAGTCAACAAGTATGATTATGGAAATTTGAAAAGAATTTTGACGGCAGAGTTTAAGGCTCATCAACAGTATTAGGCTGGTAGTGTCCTCATAGTATGCAAGGTTCAGTTTTTCTTGAAGTCAGGTTGCTTGGTATCTCAGCCCAAAGCACTTGATAGAACACTCAAAGAGGACTAGTGCAGCTCGTAGATCAGCTATAAGGCCCTAAAACACCGGAAGAGCTCTAAAACAGCAGCAATACAGGCTAGATGACTCTACCATCTGAACATGAATATTTTAAGACATTGAGATCTTCTGTCATAAAGAAAAAACTCTTAGTATTTTCTTCATAAAGCACTTTTAAATGACAAGGAAAAACGAATGTTGTTGGAGTAGGGGAAAGATGAAGCAATAGTTAGAGGAATAACCTGTCTATCACAAAAGGGTTGACGTTGCAATAATAGTGTAAGAAAGTTGCAAAGCAGGAAAAAGAGGAAGACCGCATCAAACTAATAAAACATTGATCACAAAGCAAAATAGTAAGAAGACTGGCAAAAAACCTCCTAGGCATAGAAAGAGGGTTTAAGTAATATAATGAAAACTACAAAGGCACCCAAAAAGATGCAAAGCATAAGGAAGAGGAAGACTACCAAATAAAACTAATTTAAAAAAGTACATAGACAGGGCTGGTGCAAGAGTGTGAGGTGTCCTAGGTGAATCTCATCCCTTGCACCTTCTCTACTTCAGCCTTACACTGATGGCTGCAGCTGCCGCTCCCAGCTGAAATCAAAGCCCTGGGAAGCTAAACAAACACACCAGCTTTAGCAGCCCTGATCAGTCCCTACAAAGGCTTCCTCCAGCCCAATGCCCCTCACAGCATACCAAAACCTTAACTCCTTTATTTTATTTACAGATTGCTTTCCAGCCAGCACTTCCCTAATTCTTTTTTACTTTATTTTTAAACTGCTGCCATTCTCTTCCTGGTTACACGTGCTGCAAAGAATTTCAGCATAACAGACCAGGCATCCTGCAGCCCCCTCGGGACCACCAGTATCCCAGGTAAATACATTTATACTATTTTATTTTCAAACTGGTTGTAATAGTTTCCCCTCTTACTCTGATGCTAGCCATGAAAGAGGGGGAGTTTGCCATGAAGAATATATGTTTATTGTGCATTCTGTTTGATTGGCAAGAGGAAAAATGATCGGCAACTTTTGTGCCCAGTCAAGAGATCTATGGCCATGGCATCGTGGACTCTCCAACATAGCATGTCACTAAAATTTGTATGGAAATCTGACTTGACACAGACTGATCTCTGCTACTTCTCAATGTACCTAGGGCTTTTGGCGCTAAAGATTTTCATATGTTTAGGATCACAGGGCACTAACATATAAAAGTGCAAAGGAAGTGGTAACTGAGAAGATGTTGGTGCTCATGCTACCATTACTGCTTGCTGGCATGCTTACTCTTTCCCTTGCTGTACTACTACAGTCCCCTTGCCTCTGATACCCGTTTTCCTCCAACTGAATCCTTAGCTTCTTTTTCAGTACTCAGTGTGTCACATTGTAAAGCACGTTTGTTTGTTTGTTTGTTTGTTTGTTTTTAACCATGTAAGCATCCTCCTTCGTAGGGGCATTTAACCTTTTTTCTACTTGATCATGCAGAAAGATCACTAATACCACAACTTCTGTGGAGAATCCCTGTTGCTACTGAAAACCCTAAAGTGAGGGTCTCCAAACCAGTCCTGGAGGGCCGCAATCCTGCCAGGCTTTTGGGATATCCCTAATGAATACGCATGAGATATAGTTGCATGCACTGCCTGCATGGTATTTGAATTTATCTCATGCATATTCATTAGGGATATCCTGAAAACTTGACTGGTTTGCTGCCCTCCAGGACTGGATTTGGAGAACCCTGAGAGAAGGCTTAGTTCCTCCATTGCATCACTAAAAGGCTTCAGAGACTTCTGAGTAGTGTTTGTCCAGTTCTGGTGCCCTAGAGGGCTTTCAATACTGAGCTCCGTCTCCAATGACATCTTATGCATGGCTGTCTGTTGCTCCAGTAACCTCTTCAGCATCTAATAAGTGGAATTCTGCCTGCAGCCAACATCCTAAATGAGCTGGTGTGCAGGTGCCCCTGCTGTTTCCTGCTTCTTATGCAACTCATGCCCATTCTTCCCATTGTGATGAAAATACCCTGCTATTTTTTGGCACTTCTCATTTAGTAGCTTCAGGACAGGACTGCTGCTTTCCTTGCACCCCAGGACTAAAGAGTTTCTAACAACCAGCTGCAGCAAGTATGCAAAGTATCTGATACCATAAAAGCCCCCTTCCTTCACTGGTATTCATCCCACCATCTGTTAACAAAACAAAACAAAACACAGTGTTCTTTCTCCGGCCTATGTGCCAGCCCTAAGGAATTCCCCTTATTTATGCTAAGACATGGGCCCAGCTATGACTATCGTTCATCACCTTGGTGTGCAGCAAAACCCACGTGTACCTCCTTCCTGGTTTACCCCACCTTTATCTACTGCCTGCCCCTGCCTCCTTCAACTGCCACCAGTGTCCAGATATAGAGGTGAAAGGCATTCTACTACCCTCTGCCTTTGCCAGTCTCCCTGCAGCTGGGCACACAACTGATTACACACTTGCCAACTAATATTTGTCCTGGAGGGCACTTGGCAATTGGGAGGCAAGATGTGCAGTAGCTTCTTACACAGAGCTGGAAAGGGCGCTCTTTCTGCAAATGCTATCACAAGGCCCATCAGCTTACCTCTACTAATGGGATTCCTGCAGTATTTGCATTGTGCATACCACAAATCCTAAAGCAATTTAGGATTCCTCCACACCTCCAAGGTCTTTTGAAACTTTCATTCTATTTCCTTGAAGGGGACTGCTGCTATTGTCACTGCTGTGAATGCTGGATGGAGGATGGAGGAGAGAAGGAAAGACCAGGGGCATCCTTTCTACTCTCTACTGTCTGCTCCACATTAAACTTTTAATATGAGGATTCATCAGATTCTGCATCTGCCAAGACCAGCTGCCTGCACTTTTCAGCAAGGAATATAGTACACTTGCTGCTCTGCTCTGTTGCCTTTGCATGCTGCCTCTTTTCTGCCCCCAATCATATACCATCTCTGCCATCCTTTGCCCCTCCGAGGAGTTGAGATCTGACACCTGCTCTTTCAGTTGCACTGGAAGCTGCAGTTCCTGCTACTCTCCTCTTGGAAAAATTTCTAGTTTGATCAGTGGACCACAGGAGTTCATATCAGTGACAGGATTCAATCCGAATAGGAACTGGTTTGGATTGATCCCGCCATGGACAGGACTGAGCGGGTGGCAGCACGGCAGGCATTTGCATTGCCAGTGCCGCAGACTCAGGCCACTGGCGGTCACCTTAGAGCAGCAACTCCCTGGGGCCCCAGTGGCCTGATCCCACCCCCCCACCCCCACCCCCCCATCTGCAAGTGGTTTGATGGCATCAGAGGCTTCCTGCAATGCCGTGGTCCCTGGATGCTGTTAAACCACAGGTGGGCGGGGGGAGTCTTGCCAGTGCAGCGCTGGCATCTGGATGCCACTTTTGGACCGGTTCGCCAAATGCGGCTTGTGGCAGGAACTGGTTCATGCAAACTGGGCCGAACTGGCCAGAACCCACCACTTGGTCATATGTATACTGTACTTTGGTCACTACCTATATCTTCCTTGTACTTGTGTTGCTGCTTGTCAGATATTTGGATTTAGGTCCCTTTAAGAGCCTAACAAGCCACCTTCAGTGGCTTCAACAGACTAGAAATGCACTTAGACTATGTTGTAAGCTCTCAGGAACACGGACTGGCTCTATTTTATATGCCTTTATTGTGTTGTGTAGTGCATAACCCAATAGTGCTTTGTAATTCAGAAGACATATAACCTTGTTTCTCAGATGTTTGGGATGAGATCCCTTTAAGAAACTACAATTGGAATTTAGAAGTAATGCTTGTGAGACAGGTAGCAAAATACTCTTCCCTTTGTGAGTGTCTATGTACTTCCTCCTATATATATTGTCCTTGTTCCCTAGTGCCTGAGCAACAGTTAGCAACTCTGACAAACCTGGAAAGCTATTAATGTAAGAACCAACAACAAACACTATCATACGTAAACTGTAAGCCCAGCTTTCTCTAGTCTAGCCCTTCTGTCTCCTGAGCCCCTGCCTATCACTTTGCTGACCCCTCCCCTACTCTTGCTCTCCGAGACCAGGCAGTCTGCAAGCAAGTACCCTGGGAAACTTGAAAAGACGCACAACCCTTGTTTTTTTCTGCAGTACTTTGTGCTGTTCTGCTTGTTTATCGCTGCCTGGTCTAAGACAGAATTGTTCTTTCCTTTTCTTTTGACTGATTTTACTTCTACTTTTGGCAGAATTGCTGGGGCTACTACCCGTTCCTTTCTCAGCTACTACCCATTCCTTTCTCTCAGAAAGTTTAAGAAAAAATGTTTATGTTTCACTTGATGCTGGTTATGTCTTTGTAGCCCAGCTGTGATGACATCGCCCATGAGAATTGGATAAGTAAGGCAAGAATAAGCTACCCTGGCTATTGAAAAGTTCCAGTATGACTGGCTGAAGTCCTCCTTATAGTGACAAACCATCCAGAGCTGGAAAGACTTTATGATTTTTCTGTCTTCCCAGCTCTGGATTGTATGTCACTATAAGGAGGACTTCAGCCAATCATACTGGAACTTTTCAACAGCTGCTACTCCAGGAAAATGAATTACTGAGAGAGATTCTGTGCTGCACCAATATTGGCCTTTAGGTGACCTCTGAATCTGAAACAAAAATTAGTGAGAAGAAGATGCCCAATAAGAGCCCAAAAAGATGAGGATGGCACAAGTCTCTGCAATATACTTAGCTGCAAATTATGCCAGCACATATCACAGCATCCTAAACATAAAGGGAGCCTACACATGCTTCTCCTCCAATGTAGCCTACATGACTCAATGCAGGAAATGTAGAAAAGGGCTTCTATGATGGAGAGACAAGCCAAATGTTAAAGACCAGGATGAATGTTCACAGACATGTGATAATGCAGACCAGAACAGACCGAAGTGTGAATTCAGCCACCCCATGGACAGCACTTCACAAGGCCAGAGCACAGCACTGATGATTTTATGGTGAGAGTCCTGAAAGAAAGATTTAAATTTATCCAGGACTGTAAAATGTTTGAAATGAAGATGATAAATAAGGTAGTTTGAATCAGACTAGACAAGACTCAATAAGGAAATTGGCTTTAACTATAAATATTTACAGCCTGATTGCCAACAGGACTCAACAAATACATGTATTTTCTGTCATATTATAAACTATAAACATTTACAGCCCGGTCACTCTCTGATCAACCATGCATCCCCTCCCCCTCCTCCGTCTTCCCTCCTCCCCCATGTCAATTGAGTGCTGTATTGATTCCTGTACATATTTTGGTATCAACTTTTAAACTAAGCCCAACTCAGAGAATCATACTAAATATCCAAAAATCTCTGATTTATATATCTTAATAATTCTAAAGCACTTTATCACAGTACTAGGGCACAGAAGTTCAATGTGCAGCATTTCTCAAATTATTACTAAAGGAAGGAAAAACCTTACTTAACTGCGCATCAATACTGTTTATAAGATATTTGGACACTGGCATTATGGGTTGAAAGGTGTGTGAAATAAGTAGAACACAGAAGGGTTTTTTTT
This sequence comes from Ichthyophis bannanicus, assembly GCA_033557465.1. Lineage (NCBI taxonomy): Eukaryota > Metazoa > Chordata > Amphibia > Gymnophiona > Ichthyophiidae > Ichthyophis > Ichthyophis bannanicus. The sequence goes on from CM066031.1 coordinate 1,609,645,225, forward strand.
CAGACCCAGGATGGAGCTTGAGAGCTATCTCTGTTGAAGGATCAAGCCAGCACTGAGGTCTTTTTCCCCTTGTTTAGTAATAGTTTGTGTCCTATCTCATCCATATCCCAATTATTTCCCCTTCCTCTCTCCCTTTCTCATGTGCCTTGTGGAACACACTCTCTGTCTCTAATAAACTTGCTTTTATTCATAACCTCTTTATCTCTAATCCTCTACATCTCCTTGCTCTAACCAAGACCCGGCTCCTCACTGATGATACCGCATCTACTGCTGCTCTCTGTCATGGGAGCTATCAGTTCTCCCACACACCTCGTCCCACTGGCCATGGTGGTGGTGTTGGGCTTCTACTCTCTCCCTCTTGCCAATTCCAGCCCCTCCCGCTGCCTCAGTCTCACTCCTTTCTCTCCTTTGAAGTCCACTCCATCCGCCTTTTCGCTCCACTTCCTCTCCGGGTAGCTGTTATTTATCGTCCTCCTGACAAGTCTGCTCCTACATTTCTCACTGACTCTGACTCTTGGCTTTCCCTCTTTCTGGATTCCTCTTTCCCCACTCTTATTCTTGGGGATTTTAACATTCACGTCGACAACCCCTCTGATCCTTATGCTTCAAAGCTCTTCTCCCTTATCTCCTCGTTTGACCTCCAACTTTGTTCCACTGCCCCCACTCACCAACGCGGCCACTGCCTTGACTTGATATTTTTCTCAAGTTGCTTACCCTCGAACTTCTGTAGCTCATTTCTCCCTATATCTGACCATCACCTTTTAAGCTTTAATCTTCATCACCCACTGCCTCAGCCTTGTCCTGTCTCCTCCAACCTATTTAGAAATCTTCATGCTATTCATCCCTTGGCTCTCTCTTCCGCCATTTCTTCATCCTTCCCCTCCACTATGTCATCTAAGTCTGTTGACGAGGTAGTAACCTCCTATAATGCTGCACTCTCCTCAGCTCTGGATGCCCTTGCTCTGCCCATCCCAAGTCCTATGAGACGTTCTGCACCCCAGCCCTGGCTTTCACCCACTACCCGCTATCTACGTTCCTGTGCCCGTTCTGCTGAGCGTGGTTGGCTCAAACACTGCTCCCATGCTGACTTTCTACACTTCAAATTCATGCTTGTCTCTTTCTAGTCAGCCATAGCTCTTGCCAAACAAGACTACTATGTCCATCTGACTAACTCTCTTGCCTCTGATCCTCGCCGTCTTTTTACTACTCTCAACTCTCTCCTCAAAATCCCTCCGCCTCTGATCCCTCCATCCCTTTCTGCCCAAACCCTAGCTGATAATTTCTATGAAAAAATCCACAAGATCACCCTCCAATTCTCCACAAACTCGGCTACCTCCCCTCTGCCCCTTCTCCACTCCCAACTCTCCCTTACCTCTGCCACCCTCTTTTCCTTTCCTGTGATCTCTGAAGAGGAAACTGCACACCTTCTTTCTTCCTCCAAACTCACCACCTGCTCCTCTGATCCTATCCCCACCCGTCTCCTATGCCCCATCTCCTCCACCATTGTCCCTTCCATCTCTCATATTCTCAATCTATCGCTCTCCACCTCAACAGTCCCAGCAAACTTCAAGCATGCTGTGGTCACACCTCTCCATAAGAAACCCTCACTTGATCCCACCTGTTCTAACTATCAACCCATCTCTCTCCTTCCCTTCATTTCTAAACTACTCGAATGTGCGGTTCACCACCACTGCCTCGACTTCCTCTCCTCTCATACCCTCCTTGATCCCTTACAGATTGGCCTTCATCCTCTACACTCTACTGAAATGGCTCTTGCCAAAGTCTCCAGTGACTTGTTCCTGGCAAAATCCAAGGGGCTTTACTCTGTCCTCATCCTTCATGACCTCTCTGCTGCTTTTGACACTGTTGACCACAACCTTCTCCTCAATACCCTGTCTTCGCTTGGTTTTAGTGGCTCTGTAGTTTCCTGGTTCTCCTCCTATCTCTCCCATCGCTCTTTCAGTGTGTGTTCTGGTGGCTCCTCCTCCTCTGCTACCCCGCTCCCAGTTGGTGTACCCCAAGGATCTGTCTTGGGTCCGTTCCTCTTCTCTCTCTATACCCAGTCCCTCGGTGTGCTTATCTCTTCCCATGGCTTTCATTACCATCATGTATGCCAATGACTCCCACATCTACCTCTCTACGCCTGAAATCTCTCCAGCAATCCAGACCCGGATCTCTGCCTGCCTGTCTGACATTGCTGCCTGGATGTCTCACCGCCGCTTGAAATTGAACATGGCCAAGACTGAATTTCTCATCTTTCCTCCTAAAACATCCCCTCCTTCTCCTCCTTTCTCAGTCTCTGTGGATGACTCTGTACTCCTTCCTGTTTCCTCTGCCCGAAATATGGGGGTTATCTTTGACTCCTCTCTCTCTTTCTCCACACATATCCAGCTCGTAGCTAAGACCTGCCGTTTCTTCCTCTATAACATTGGCCAAATCCGCCCTTTCCTTTCTGAACACGCTACCAAAACGCTTATCCGCTCCTTAATCTCCTCCCGCTTTGACTACTGTAACCTACTCCTTTGCTGGTCTTCCTTTGAATCATCTCTCTCCCCTCCAATCTGTTCAACACTCTGCTGCGCGGCTAATCTTCTGTCTGCCTCATCATGCCCATATTACTCCTCTTCTCAAGTCACTTCACTGGCTTCCGATCCGTTTCCGCATCCAGTTCAAACTTCTCCTGCTGACCTATAAATGCATTCACTCTGCGGCTCCTCAGTACCTTTCTTCTCTTATCTCTCCTTACAACCCCCCTCGGAAACTCTGCTCTTCCGGCAAACTACTTCTATCTGTGCCCTCCTCTCCTACTGCTAATTCCAGACTTCACTCCTTTCACCTTGCTACACCTTACGCCTGGAACAGGCTGCCTGTGTCTGTGCGCCAGGCACCCTCTCTGACCCTCTTCAAATCCAGGCTGAAAACTCACCTCTTCGCTGCTGCTTTTGGTTCTTGACTCACCTGATCTCCTTTCTTTCCCCTTTTCTCTCCCCTATTTCTATCCCCGCTACACCTTCTGTGTTTTGTCTTGTGTCTTGTCTTGACTAGATTGTAAGCTCTGATGGGCAGAGACTGTCTCTTACATGTCTGTACAGTGCTACGTACAGTTGGTGAAGCTTTAGAAATGCTTAGTAGTAGTAGTAGTAGTAGTAGGGTACTGAAGTGTGGTGTGTCTTGTATCCATAAGAGTTTGGTACAAGTGAATACAGTGACTAGAAAAGGGAGAAGAAGGCAATTTTGATGTTGTAGAAGTTTAAAAAGAGCTTTGTGAGAGAAATGTTTCTGTAGAAAAGTATTCCAGAGGAGAATTTGGGCATTAGATCAGTGCATGGCCCAATATGTTGAGGGAACTTTGGAGAAAAAGGTAAGAAGCTTACATAATGGCCCATTAAAAAAAGAGAAAAAAAGGGGGGGGGGGCGAATGTCAGTGAAGTTTAATTTTAGAGTTGGTTTATATGTTATTCATGATGTTACTGTAAACCACCTCACTGTTAAAGTTACTTAGTTCACCTGCACTGAGTTCTCTCTAAACCATCTTGACTTGTAGAAAGACGGTATAAAAAAGATGTTAACTAAATAAATAATGTGTTTGCTGGGGCAGGACCCAAAATTAAATTGACTTAAGGGGTAACAATGATTGTTGAAACTGGAAGCAGCATGGATGTTAGGACTACAGTATTAGGGATGTGCATTCATTTGAAACAACATTTGTCATGTTGTTTTATGTTAGTTTTAATCAGAAATGACTAGAAAAAAAAAGCTAAATCAAGGGAGAAGCAAAACAAGAAGGGGTCCTTAAGGGAGTACTGTGAAAGGAAACAAGAGTTAATGGAAGAAGGGGTGTAACTGGAAAGCAGTATAGTGGGGAAGATGTGAACAAAGAATGGAGACAAGGGCACACACAGGCAGATCATATGATTACTTTTTTAACTAATATAACTGGGCTAAACATGCAATTCTTCGTTTTCTTTCATTTCTTTTCTTGTATAATCAGAAAAGCAAATGTTTTTTGTTCCGTAGTCACACAAGAAAGATGTAGCATGCAAAACTGAAGAAGAATGACTTGCAAAGTTTTTGCTTGCTTAAATAGAAACAAGTTTGAAAAATATTCTTGCAGTGTGACAATGGTCTATTTCCCCCATTCACAGAATCCAGCATGTCCATCTGCGGAATTCATTTGAAAACAGCCATGATGTTTATGTTTATGTTTATTATATTTTAATATACCACCCTTCATTTAAAAATAAAGTGGTGTACAATTTCCAAAATACAAGAATGGCCAGTGGCCGAGAAAGTGAAAGGAAGTTACAATGCATGAGAGGACAGAGGATAGTGTAACTAAGCATACCAGACAGGAGGAATGGACAACACTGAAGGACAAAAAGAATGAGATCACATAGGGGTAGTAGGAAGGTCAAACACAGAGGAGAATAGATGGGTTTTTAAGCGGATTTTTAAAAGTACGTTGGTTTTGTTCCAGTCTGAGGGAGGTGGGTAGTGAATTCCAAAGTGTGGGTCCAACAAAGAAAAAGGCAGACGTGCGGGTTGATTGCAGATGGGCATGGGAAGGAGAGGGGAGGTGGACGCAATTTATGTGTGCTGACCAAAGATTACGACTAAGGGTGTGAAACTGAATGAGATCCACCAAATACTGTGGGTATGGCTGTACATAACCTGATGAACAATGGTGAGGAGTTTAAAGTGAATACGATAGTCTATGGGGAGCCAGTGAAGGTGAATGAAAAGGGGGGGTTACGTGCTCCTGACGATTGGAACGGGTGATAATACGCGCTGCTGTGTTTTCAATACGTTGTAGTCTGTGTAGCTGGGACTGGGGAATACCGGCAAGGACAGAATTACAGAAGTCAAGATGAGACATAAGAACATAAGATATGCCATACTGGGTCAGACCAAGGTCCATCAAGCCCAGTATCCTGTTTCCAACAGTGGCCAATCTAGGTCATACATACCTAGCAGTATCCCCAAAAGACCCAGGTTCCACAATGCTTGTATTGGGTCAAGCATTGATATCCTGGGTCCCTTCTTAATAATGGTTTATGGACCTTTCCTCCAGGAACTTGTCCAAAACGTTTTTAAACCCAGCTACACTAACAGCTCTTACTACATCCTCCGGTAACAAATTCCAGAGTTTGATTACACGTTGAGTGAAAAAATATTTTCTCTTATTTGTCTTAAATAGTTTACCCTGTAGCTTCATTATACGTCCCCTAGTCTTTCTATATTCTGATAGCGTAAACAATCGATCTACGTTTACCCGTTCTACTCCATTCATTAATTTATAGACCTCTATCATATCTCCCCTCAGCAGTCTCTTTTCCAGGTTGAAGAGCCCTAACCTTTGTAGCCTCTCTTCATAGGAGTACCCTTCCATCCCCTTTACCATTTTGGTGGCTCTTCTCTGTACCTTTTCTAACAACGCTATATCCTTTTTAAGATACGGTGACCAGAATTGCACACAATATTCAAGGTGCGGTCGTACCATGGAACGATACAGAGGCATTATAATATCCTTTGTTTTATTTTCCATTCCTTTCCTTATGATACCTAACATTCTATTTGCTTTCTTGGCAGCCGCTGCACACTGGGTGGAGGGTTTTAACATATTAACCACGATGACTCCTAAATCTTTTTCCTGGGTGGTGGTTCCCAACGTGGAACCTTGGATCGTGGAACCATAGTGTGGGTTGTTCTTTCCTAGGTGCATAACTTTGCACTTGTCCACATTAAATTTCATCTGCCATTTGGATGCCCAGTCTTCCAATTTATCCAGATCCTCCTGCAGTTTTCCACAGTCCTCTTGGGTTTTAAAAACTTTAAACAGTTTTGTGTCGTCTGCAAATTTGATAACCTCACTAGTTATTCCCTTTTCCAGGTCACTTATGAATATGTCAAAAAGTAGCGGACCCAGTACAAATCCCTGGGGTGCTCCACTATTCACTTGTTTCCATTGGGAAAACTGGCCATTTAGCCCTACCCTCTGCTTTCTATCTTTTAACCAGTTCCCGATCCACAATAGTACACTGCCTCCTATCCCATGACTTTTTAGTTTTGCCAAAAGTCTCTGATGAGGGACCTTGTCAAAGGCTTTCTGAAAGTCCAGATACACTATATCAACAGACTCACCTTTGTCTACCTGTTTATTCACACCTTCAAAAAAACATATCAGATTAGTAAGACAAGATCTTCCTTGTCTAAAGCCATGTTGACTGTCTCCCATTGGGCCATGACTATCTACATGCTGTGTAATTTTGTTCTTTATGATGGTTTCTACCATTTTCCCTGGTACTGATGTCAGGCTCACCGGTCTGTAATTTCCCAGATCACCCCTGGAACCCTTTTTAAAAATTGGTGTTACTTTGGCGACCCTCCAGTCTTCAGGTATTACAGATGATTTTAATGAAAGTTCACAGATTACTAATAGCAGGTCTGCAATCTCATATTTCAGTTCTTTCACTACTCTTGGATGTATACCATCCGGTCCAGGTGATTTGCTACTATTCAGTTTATCAAATAGTTGTAATATATCTTCCCGGTGTAGCGATATTTCTCTCAATTCCTCTGCAGTATCACCTTTAAATACCACTTCAGTCTTGGGCAACATCCCTACATCTTCCTCAGTAAAGACCGAAGCAAAGAATTCATTCAGTCTCTCCGCTATAACCTTGTCTCCTCTTACTGTCCCTTTTATCCCTCTATCATCTAATGGTCCAATTGACTCTCTCACAGGCCTTTTGCTACGAATGTACTTGAAAAAGTCTTTATTTCGTGTTTTTGCTTCCGTAGCAAGTTCCTTCTCAAATTCTCGCTTTGCCTGCCTTATCAATGCTTTGCAATTAACTTGCCAGTGCTTGTGCTGTTTCTAGTTTTTGTCATTTGGCTCTTTTTTCCATTTCCTGAAAGATGTTTTTCTGGCAGCAACAGCCTCTCTGACCTCACCTTTTTAACCATGCTGGCAGTTTTTTGGACTTTCTTCCACTTTTCTTAATGCGTGGAATACAGCTGGTCTGGGCTTCCAGGATAGTATTTTTAAACAACACCCAAGCTTGATGTAAGTCTTTAACCTTTGCAACCGCTCCTTTTAGTTTTTTCTTAACTATATTCCTCATTTTATCATAGTCTCCCTTTCAAAAGTTAAAAGGTAGTACTGTGGATTTCTTTACTATCCCTCCTCCACTAATTAAATCAAACACAATCATGCTATGATCACTATTGCCAAGTGGTCCCAACACCCTTATTTCTTGCACCAGATCTGGTGTTCCACTAAGGACTAGGTCCAGTATGGCTTCTCCTCTGGTCGGTTCATGAACCAGCTGCTCCAAGAAGCAGTCATTTATTTCATCTAGAAACTTTATCTCCCTAGCATGTCCTGCCGTGACACTGACCCAGTCGATACCGGGGTAATTGAAATCACCCATTATTACTACTCTGCTGTGACTTTTGTTAGCTTCCTTGATTTCTTTGAGCATTTCATCATCCATTTGTTCATTCTGGCCAGGCGGTCAATAGTACACCCCCACTGCCATCACCTTCCCCTTCATACATGGAATTTCAATCCATAGAGATTCTACAGCAAATTTTGTTTCCTGCAAAACTTTAATCCTTTCTGACTCAATGCCCTCTCTAACATACCCCTCCACCAATTGATCAGTTCTATCATTACGATATAGTTTGTATCCAGGTATCACAGTGTCCCACTGGTTATCCTCCTTCCACCATGTCTCTGAGATTGCAATCATATCTAACCTCTCATTTAGTGCTATATATTCTAACTCTCTCATCTTATTCTTTAGACTTCTAGCATTTACATACAAGAATTTTAGAGACTATTTTATACATATTAATCTGGCTATTGGTAGGCATGGGTAATTTGGAATCTTTACACTCTGCACCATACTCAAGGGCATTTGGGCTACTTTACTCTTTTTGGGAACCTCACTGCTTTTGGTAGTATCCTTCAAGATACTTTCTTACGAACCATGCACTCTTGGGCGATTGTCGGCTTTCCCCTATTTTCTAGTTTAAAAGCTTCTCTATTTATTTTATTTATTTATTTTTTTTAGCTTTTCTATACCGCGCTATTTGACATCAGTGCGGTTTACAGTTAACAATTTTGCACAGGACAGGGGGAGGTGCCTTGTGCTTACATTGAACAGTACATAATAACTTGGATTAATAACATTGAACTATTTACATCTGAACCATGACAGATTACTAGTGTAACGTTTACATTAATGCTGTTGGGTGGTTGTGTTAGTACAAGGTGTAGGGGTGCAGTTGGATTGCAAGAAGTATAATAGGAATAAATGTAGTTTAATGGCTTTTCTGAATTGTGTGAGATCTTTGATTGATCTGATATCGGACGGGAGATTATTCCAACACCTTGGAGCGTAGAAGGAGAACGCTCTGCTTCTAGTTGTTTGCGTGCATTTCGTCACTTCAATCAGGATTACTAGTGTGTTGGCGCCTATTGACCTTCTTGACCTATTTTCAGGGGTGTGGGTAATGAGTGCAGTGAGTAATGAGGGGGATATACCATTAATGGCTTTAAACATAAGGAGTAGTGCCATGTAGATGATTCTGCATTTTATTGGTAGCCAGTGAAGGTCCTTTAAGGTAGGGGTTATATGGTCTTTTCTTGATAATCCACAGAGGACACGTGCCGTGGCATTCATCGCCGCACCACTGGCATTCATCATTCAACCTTTTTAAAGGTTAATGCCAGCAGTCTGGTTCCATCCTGGTTAAGGTGAAGCCCATCCCTTCGGAAAAGCCCCTCCTTTCCCCAGAATGTTCCCCAGTTCCTAACAAATCCAAAACCCTCATCCTTGCACCATTGTCTCATCCACGCATTGAGACTCCGGAGCTCTGCCTGCCTTTTGGGTCCTGCATGTGGAACAGGAAGCATTTCGGAGAATGCTACCCTGGAAGTTCTGGATTTCAGCTTCCTACCTAAGAGCTTAAATTTAGCCTCCAGAACTTCCCTACCACATTTTCCTATGTCATTGGTACCGACATGTACCAAGACAGCAGACTCCTCCCCAGCACTATCTAAGATCCTATCTAGGCGGTGCATGAGGTCTGATACCTTTGCACCAGGCAGGCATGTTACCAGGCGATCCTCACGTCCACCAGCCACCTAGATATCTACATGCCTAATGATTGAATCGCCAACTATAACAGCGGTCCTAAACCTCCCCTCATGGGCACATGGCTCTGGAGAAAAGTCCTCGGTGTGAGAGGGTTTTACATCACCTGGAGGACAGGTCCTAGTTACAGGATCATGTCCTGTCACACCAGGGTGATACTCTCCTGTCACATGACCTCTCTCCTCCATGGCAACAGGGATGCTACCAGACTGGAGGTGGGACTTCAGGACTATATCCCTGTAGGTCTCGTCCATGTACTTCTCTGTCTTTCTTATGTCTTCCAGGTCTGCTACTCTAGCCTCTAGAGAACGGACTTGTTCCCTGAGAGCAAAGAGCTCCTTGCATTTAGTGCATACGTAAGACCTCTCACCAACTGGGAGAAAATCATACATGTGACACTCAATGCAAAAGACTGGAAAGCCCCCATCTCGCTGCTGGACTGTTGTCTGCATCTTAGTTTAAAGCTTGCATTTAGGTCTTTAAATTCTGTATTTACTAAGGGTTGGTGTAGATGCTTATACTAATAAAAGTGTATCTAATGCCTCTAATATACCTTGTTCACCTGAAGCTTAATTAATCTCAGGTCCTCAATGTATGACTGATTTGGATAAAGAGCTGCACCTGAGAGCAGCCCCTTTCCTCTAAGACATGTAAGTACCTATAAAGCTACAATTACCCCAAGGGGCGGGTGGGTAATAAGACCTATTAAAAGAGGGCTTTTACAAGGTACCTTGTCCTGTACCCTCAGCAGGGGGGGAGGGGGTTAATCCCTCAGGTAGGCTAGAGCAGGAAAATAAGTTTAAAATGCAGCAGGTTCTGGGGACAGAGCAGGGAGAGATATTTAATTTAAAGTAACAGTTAACCTGGCTACCACACAAAGGCCAGTTAGTTGAGAGAGGCAAGGTAAGTTATACAGCTGAGAAAGCTGAAGTGCAAAATTAAAGGGAACAGGGAAGTGAAGTAGCACACCAATAAAGACAACAAATAAATAATTAAATAGACAGCTAGAACTCACAGCAAAGTTGTCACAGGAGTTAAATATCCACCTCTCTAGCAGAGCACTGTGAGGGCACTGCTCTTCCTAGAGCAGAGAGAGGCAAACAGAACAAAACTATGCACACGTGGGAGGAGACAGGAAGAAGGGCTACACAATACCTCAGCGGGGGGGGGGGGGAGGGGGTTAGTCCCTCAGGTAGGCTAGAGCAGGAAAAAAGTTTAAAACAAAGCAGGTTCTGGGGACAGAGCAGTGAGAGATATTTAATTTAAAGTAACAGTTAACCCGGCTACCACACAAAGGCCAGTTAGTTGAGAGAGGCAAGGTAAGTTATACAGCTGAGAAAGCTGAAGTGCAAAATTAAAGGGAACAGGGAAGTGAAGTAGCACACCAATAAAGACAACAAATAAATAATTAAATAGACAGCTAGAACTCGCAGCAAAGTTGTCACAGGAGTTAAATATCCACCTCTCTAACAGAGCACTGTGAGGGCACTTCTCTTCCCAGAGCAGAGAGAGGCAAACAGAACAAACTATGCACACGTGGGAGGAGACAGGAAGAAGGGCTACACGATACCTCAGCAGGGGGGGAGGGGGTTAGTCCCTCAGGTAGGCTAGAGCAGGAAAAAAAGTTTAAAACAAAGCAGGTTCTGGGGACAGAGCAGTGAGAGATATTTAATTTAAAGTAACAGTTAACCTGGCTACCACACAAAGGCCAGTTAGTTGAGAGAGGCAAGGTAAGTTATACAGCTGAGAAAGCTGAAGTGCAAAACTAAAGGGAACAGGGAGGTGAAGTAGCACACCAATAAAGACAACAAATAAATAATTAAATAGAGAGCTAGAACTCACAGCAAAGTTGTCACATGACAAGGGACAACATAAAAGTTGTAAGAGCATGTGGAGTAAGAAAAGGACGAACAGCACAGATCTGATGGATAAAAAGGAAGGAAGTTCTAGTGATATGGGACATATGATCACGAAAAGAGAGATCCGGATCAAGGAAAATACCGAGGTAATGAAAACAGGACACCAAAGGGACGGGGGAACCAGAAAGGGATGGAGCTACCTAGGGGCAAGGACTACCATGAGTGAACCAAATAGCAAGTGTCTTGGACAAGTTTAAGTGTAAATAGTTGGTAGTTAACCACTCGGCAACAGAACGGAGACAGGAATTGAGAGGGGAGAGATCTGGCTGAAGGGGGCAAGTATGATGAAGAAGAACAAGGTCATCAGCATAGTTGAAAGCAGATATTCCAAACTGTTGTACCAGAAGGGCAAGAGGTGCCAAGAAGATATTGAATAGGAGAGGTGCTAACATTGAGCCTTGGGGAACACCGCAGTGAAGAGGGATAGGGTGAGATGAAACAGCTGAAGTGGAATGAGAAGGACAGCATAAGACCAAGAGAAAAGATAAGAATGAAACCACAGATATATAGTGCCATGAAGACCAGCCTCATGCAAACAGGAAAGAAGGGAGTGGTCGACATGGTCAAGAGCTGCTGAGAGATCCAAGGATACCGCCACCGAAATGTCACCACGATTGTGAGCAACGTGTATCTCATTAAGGAAAGCAAGGAGAACCGTTTCTACACTATGGCCTGGACGAAAACCGGATTGATAGGTATGGAGAAAGTTTGTGGTGTTCAAGTGATGGGATAGTTGAGCAAAAACTGCTTTTTCAAGTAATTTGGAAAGAAAAGAGAGGTTAGAAACTGGACGATAGTGAGCAGGGACAAGAGGGTCAAGTGAAGGCTTTTTGAGAATGGGACGAATGAGGGCATGCTTCCAGGGATGAGGAAAGGTACCAGTTCAGAGGCTAGCATTAATCATGGTGAGGATTGAGGGAAGGAGAGCAAGAGAGGGTGTGAGAAGGCATGATGAGGGTATAGGTTCAAGGGAGCAAGTGGTCTTGTTGCAAGAAGAGATAGATTTAATGAGTTCAGAGATGGTAAGCGGATGAAACGAGACCCAGACATGTGAGAACCTAGAAACAGGGGAAGGGGGAGAAGGAGGAAGAGGAGAGGATATCTGGGGGGGCGGGGGGGGGGCGCAATGTGCCAATGATGCCCTAATGGTGAGGATCTTTGAGTTGAAGAAGGAGGTCAATTGTGAAGGGCAAGGAAATGGCATTCCGAGCCTTCTATTAGATGGCTCATTGCCAAAGTGCCAGAACCCCATGGCTCCTGCGCTCCAGCCATGCTGTTCTGCCATCTGGAAAGGCAGCTCCCCGTATGCCTATCTCATTGGCTTATGGGGAGCGTCCAGATATCTAAGTCCCATAAATCTGCCGTCATGGGTATGTCTAGGCCCTATAGCGCCAGGATTGGGTCCATTTCCCAAACGTCCACTTTTTGCATGGCCAATGCAGCTGGACATGCGAGAAACAAAAGTGGCCTCCACATGTATGGGAGGTTTGAATGGCACATGTTTGCATGACGAGGAGTATCAGTGGTACATGTTTGTATGTTATGGGGTTGTCAGCGTACATGGTGTGTGTGTCATGAGCATGCTGGGTGGTACATGAGTTTCATGGTGTGTGTCAGGCAATATGTGCATACATATGTGTGTGTGTACTATGGGAGGTTTTGGGTGATACATGTGTGTGTGTGTGTCATGAGAGGTGAAGTTGTGTATGTCTGATGGGAATGTTGGGTGGCACGTGCATGTCTGTCATATGGTGTGTGATAATTAGAGAGATAACAAACAAGAGAAAAATAACTTTGGGATTGTGCAAGCTCTCTTAAAGCTCTGGGGACAGTCTAGAACCTACATATCTAATAAAACTCTAGCCTGGCCTCCGGAAGAGAAGAGGCTTTCCTCAATATCCCCTTCTAGGAAGGAACAGAGCCAATCCGCTGAGCCACTGCAGGATCCAGAGCTGGCCCAGTTTCCCTGGCTCACTAGGCAATACTCTTTGGAACCAAAGAGAGGCTGGAAAGGGGAGGGCGGAGCAGTCCACACCCTAGAAAAGATCCCTAGGTTCCACAGGGAAGGAGGCAGTGAAATTGACCAGGAGGAACCCATGGAAGCCCAAGAGTATAAGGAGGACAAGCTCCTTGAACCCATAGAGGTACTTTTTCTGGAACGGTAAATGCTTTAACCTGGGGCAGGTTCAACAAACTGATACAGAACTTGAAGGGGGGTTGGAAAGGGCAGCTGTACAGCTGGTTAAATTGTGTAGCTGAGCAACACTTAATTGTAAAGGAAAAAACTATGGGTTTTGGGTCACTGTGTTCATGAGACTGCCTATGACTGCTGAGTGCTGATTCTTCGGAACATTTGCTGTGTTTATGTTCTGGAAAAGGGGAGGCCATGCCCATCACTGTTTCTGCCAAAGGCACGGTGTTTTGGAGCTAACCTTCAATGAGAAGAAGAGGTAGCAGAACTGCTCCTTGAACTGCTGTAACTTTTGGAAGGCAACTCTTGTTGTTTTCTATAAAACCTAGACTGGAATTGGTGCCTGGATTGTCATGTTGTTTGGTGTGCTCGAGGATGCAGGAGGAGGTCCAAGGTGTCCCACACCGTGTACAGCATCACAGTGGCATAGTTGGCAGAATTTCTGTGGCCGAGTCGCAGCATTGGGAATCCAGGCACAAGATGGACTCCAACTCCTCACCCAAGGTGATTATTATTGGCCACACCACGTAAGAGTGCCTAGGGTGGGCATTGCTGATAGCTGCGATGAGTAGAGGAGGGAATACTGCCTCACCAGAGGCAAAAGAGCTAGCAGTGCAAGGCACTAGGTGAGCACCTAGGGGGACCACAATTGCAAGCAGCCTTGGCCACCATGTAGGGCAGCAGCACCCCCTTTTGGACATATTACAGGACTACCTCAAGGCTATGACTGGAGCAAAGGAAGGTGGATCTCGCATGGAGCAGGAGTCTTAGATTGCACCCGATACCGGGGTAGGACTCCAACAGGATGGACCTTTCCTTTTGGGAAACTGGGGGACACTGATGATATCGATGACTTTTTGGGAACTTTTGAAAGGGTAGCCATGGCAGTGATATGGCCTCCTGAACAATGGGCCATCAGGTTGGCCATATCTCTAACGGGGGAAGCCTTGGCTGTTAAACAGAACTTTACCCCCTAAGCAGGCCATGGACTACCTGGCCATTAAAGCGGCCATCAAGAATAGTTTTGGACTAACAAAGGACTCCTACAGAAGATCCTTTAGAGGCACCCAGCTAGCCAAGTATGAAAAGCCCAATGTTCTCACTCAGAGATTGAGGGACCTGGCAATTAAATGGCTAGAACCTGAAGGTAGAACAGAGGCCCAGTTAATGGAGGATATAGTGTTGGCACAATTTATTTTTGCCATTTCTTGGGAACTCAGATGGTGGCTTATAAAACAGGCATGTCAATCTATGGAAGAGGCCTCTAGGGCGGCGGAACTGTATTTCAAAGCCCAACTCACCCAGTCCTGTTTGGGAGTTCCCCCTTGGACCACTCAGCAAGTAAAGCCAACTGGCCAACTAGGAAGTAGGCCCCTGGATGTAGAGGGAGAAAAAGAAAAAGCTCCTACTCAGGAGAGGCAAAAAGAGAAGTACAAATGCTTCCAGTGTGGGGAAAAAGGGGCCTTTGAAGAGAGATTGCACAACCCCAGTGGGTTTATTGGGGAGTACAAAGCCTACAGCCTACACCTTCTGTGTTGTCTGTCTTGACTAGATTGTAAGCTCTATGAGCAGGGACTGTCTCTTACATGTCTGTGCAGAGCTGCGTACGACTTGTAGTGCTATACAAATGCTCAGTAGTAGTAGTAGTAGTAGTACAAAGGGAGAAGCTGAGAAGGGTTTTTTTCAGGATGTTTCCATAGAGGGCATCCACACCAAGGTCTAACTGGACTCAGACCAAAGTATGATCTCCCAGAAGCTCTGGGAAACCATAAGGGCGTGTCTCAGGGACAGGAAAACAGGTATAGGGGATGGTTAACATTCAGTGTGTTCATGGAGCTTCCACCTCCTATCTTCTGTATGACCTGCATGTACGAGGTCACGGCTACAATAAGAAAATCCCTCTAGCGGTGCTCCCAAAGTTACTCCATTTCCTAGTATTAGGGGGGATTTGGCCCTCCTTTTCACATTGCCTAAAGCAGGGGGAAGGACTAATTTCCACCCATTCACAAAAGACAAATGAAGAGGACCCCGCGGAGGGAGAGGAGGGGAGCCTCTTCCAAGTGTTCCCCTTCCAGGGAGACATGATAGGTGTCTCAGGGAAAAGGAGGAAACTAAAAAACCTCCGCAGGATGGAGAGGATGAAAAGAACCCAGGAGAGGGCAGATATACAGGCAAGACAGGAGATGCTGTGGGCACCAGAGGAACTAAGGAAGCCGTTTCCTTCATTCTTGCATGAGCAAAAGGCTGATCTGGCCCTGGTTAGGGCATATGAGCAAGCTAGCAGGCCCATTAAGGCTGGTTTGCTGGAACAAGGAATCCTATATAAGGAGAGCCCAAATTCCATCAGGCCCAGAAAGAAAAGGCAGCAAATAGTTCCCTGAACTTTTAAAGACCTGGTTGAAAAACTAGCCCACAATCACCCCCTGTCAGGACGAAGGGGATTCAGGGTACCTTGCAGCAAATACTGCAAAGATTTTATTAGTCCGGAGTTCACAGGGAGGTAGCACAGTGTTGCTCTCCCTGCCCTCAGTGTCAGCAGGTATCCACTTCTTGCCCGCCCTGGTACCACTCCAACCCTTGCCGGTTATTAAAGAGCCAGTAACTAGACTGACTATGGATATGGTAGGACCCCTTATTAAAATCCTTCAAGGTTTTTCATAAATATTGGTTATCATGGATCAGGCCACTCAGTTCCCTTGAGCAGTACCCTTACGAAGTACCTCAGCTAAGGTCATAGCTAGTGAGCTTGTCAAATTATTCTTTGAGATTGGATTTCCGAGGGAAGTCCTATCAGATAGAGGTACCAACTTTATGTCTGACTGGCTGAGGCAACTGTGGGAGGCATTTGGGATAACTTGTCTCAAAACCTCCACATATCACCCCCAAACAAATGGGTTAGTACAGCAATTTTACAGAACCTTAAAGGCTATGTTAAGAAGGGGGAGACTATTCAGGCCTCACTGGGAGTTTCTCCCTTTGAGTTGTTATAAGGGTGGCCTCCTAGAGGTGTCCTCGATATATTAATCTTGTATGTTTGTCTGTATAGCGCTGCATGCGTGGCGCTATATAAGTGCTAAATAGTAGTAGTAATTGAAAGAACAGTGGGTAGAGTCTGAGGGAGACCCACAGGTTGTGCCAGCCTTTCTGAAGGACCTTAAGGGAAGGTTGGTAAGGATTTCAAAACACGTTCAGGAGAATCTGAGGCAGAGCCAAGAGTGACAGAAGGCAAACTATGATCGTGGCACTCAGCCTAGAACTTTGAAGGAGGGTGATAAGGTCCTGGTTATGATCTCCGATAACCCCCACAAGTTTACATCGAAGTGAAAGGGACCCATGGCCATAATCAGATGGGTGGGATCCTACACATACGAGTTAGTAAACAATAGGGGCTGGATACAAATGTACCATGTTAATGTACTTAAGTTGGGGTGCGAGCACCAGGCCCTAACCGTTCTGGTAAAAGATGAGGAAGGGGAGGACTTGGGTCTCCAAGTCAGTGACTTTTATAATAAGGAAAAACCCCTGGTAGGGGCAGAGCTAAGTCCTGTCGGAATTGTTAAATGCCTTTCAGGATATACTAACATCCACACTAGGAGAAACCCACCTCAGCACCCATGTGATACATAACGTGTCAGGGAAGATTGTAAAACAATGGCCCTATAGATTACCTGAGGCCAGGAAACAGGAGAAAATTGATCAGGTGAGGGAAATGGAGAGGTTTGAGGTTGTGGAAGAGTCCCAGAGTCCTTGATCTAGCCCTATTGCGCTAGTACCAAAACCGGGCAGAACACAACACTTTTGTATAGATTTTCACCAGGCAAATGCCCTCTGCACATACAATGCTTATCCCATGCCATGGGTGGATGAACTCCTGGATCGACTGAGTCAGGCTCAGTACTTAACCACTTTAGACCTCACTAAGGGCTATTGGCAGATTCCTCTGGCTAAGGAGCCTCGACTTAAGACAGCCTTTAGCACAGCTTGCCTTAGGTTGAACTTGTATCAATTTTGCCGAATGCCCTTTGGTCTTAATGGAGCTTTGGCTACCTGTCAAAGGTTTTCAGTCAGGTCCTCTGATGCCAACAGGAGTATGCCGCTGCCTATATGGATGACATTATTATCTTTACTCCCAACTGGCATGCACGCATCCCTAGAATAAGGGCTGTTTTAGAATCAATACGTAAGGCAGGTCTTACTATAAACCCGCGCAAATGCACATTCGGCCAATGGGAAGTGAAGTACCATGGGTACCTAGTGGGACAAGGTAGGCTAAAACCTCTGCTTGACAAAGTATAGAGCATTTGGGAATTTCTCCAATTGAAAACAAAAAAAAAACAGCTGAGGAGTTTCCTGGGCCTAGTGGGATACTACCTAGGTTTGCCGAAGAGTCCGGCTACCTCACGGATATGCTAAAGAAAAATAGGCCTGACCATTTACAATGATCTGATTGTTAGGAGGTTGCCTTCAATAACCTACAAAAGTGTTTATGTAAGGAGCTCATACTGAGGGGGCAACTTCACCAAGCCCTTTATGTTACAAACAGACACATCCGAAAAGGGCTTAGTGGCTGTTCTATCCCAGGAACATGAAGGGAAGGAACACCCCATCTTGTATTTAAGCAGGAAGTTGACACTCTTGGAAAAAACCCCCACTATGCTACCATATAGAAAGAATACTTGGCCATTAAATGGGCCATAGAAGCCTTAATATATTATTTGATGGGGAGGACCTTCACTCTCATTACGAACCATGCCCCTTTGAGGTGGTTAAACCAAATGTGTAATAACAATACTAAACTGACAAGATGGTACCTAGCCTCACAGGGATATAATTTTAGAGTGGAACATAGAGCTGGGAAGTTGCAGGGAAAGGCCAATGCCCTATCCAGAATTGCTGACCCATTGAAGGATGTATTTGATTCTCCAGTGCGTCACAATCACTTAAGGGGGGAATATGTAATGATAAGCAGGATAACAAACAAGAGAAAAATGCCTTTGGGATTGTGCAAGCTCCCTTACAGCCCCAGGGAAAGCCTAGAACCTACATATCTAATAAAACTCTGGCCTGGCCTCCGGAAGGAAGGAGACTTTTTTCAAAATCCCGTGTTAGGAAAGACAGAGCTAGTACGCTGAGCTGCTGCAGGATCCTGAGCTGGCCCAGTTTTCCTGGCTCACTAGGCAATACTATTTGGAACAATGCGAGGCTTGGAAGAGGGAGGTGGAGATGTCCACACCCTAGAAAATATCCCTAGGTTCCACAGAGAAGGAGGCAATGAAATTGACCAGGAGGAACCCATAGAAGCCCAGGAGTATGAGGAGGACAGTCCCCTTGAACCCATGGAGGTACTTATTCTGGAGTGGTGAATGCTTTAGCCTGAGGCAGGTTCAACAAGCTGATACAGAACTTGCCACACCTGGATTCAAACAGAAACGTGTATATATATATATATATATATAGCGCCTCCACCATGTCCCCTTGCCTATGTGGATGTCATTGCACCAGAAACATCTGTAAACGTCTCATGTGGAATGACTGTGGAGACGTCTCCATGATTTCAACATCCGGGTGCACTTCTTCAGATTTCTTATATCATAACTAAGCTTTTTAAAATGACCTTCAATGCTCCATTATATGCAAATCTCTCTCATGCATACACGTTGTGGCTGTCCTGAAAATCTGATTGGCTAGGTGAGTCCCAAGGACTGGGTTGCAAACCCCTGTTCTAAAGGCTTGTTTCATAATAAGGCATTGAAGGAAGATAGAATCTCTAGATAATCTGGATTTAATTTCAGCCCTGAGGTCTATCATTTTTTAAGATAGTCTATAAAAAAGATAAATTCATAGTAGACAGCCTCATAATCAATGCTCTATATCATCATCATCAGTGGAAATGAGAAGTCCGACTTTGGATTGAACCTCCCGAGAACTCATTAAGATGGCAAACAGACTTACAGGAAGAAATGCCAGTCAGATCACATGCAGACTTAGCTATGAAATATTTTTGGCGCTGACAGAAAAAGCACCTTCCTGCTTAAATGTTGCACCGAAGATGACTGAAATTGCAGCAGAGTGACACTTCTCTTTCTTTAAGGCTGCCAGCGCTCCTAGGAATCCTTTCATTTCCTTCTTAATGAAGTCCCATTGTTAGCAGTCATTGATGATATCTCCCTCGTTGTAAATCAGAGTTCTTGGTCACAGTGAAGATCCTGGCAGGGAATGCATAGTTATATTAAGAAGTGAAATTAATAGGTCAAATAAGAAATTCCACAGTGCTGGGCAGTCTACAATGATTTATTTTATATGGCTCACTGCAATCACCTTGTAAAATGTACGAGTTAGCTTTACTGCAACACTGATGTTTTATGGTTCTAAGGCTGACCAGCTTATAAGTCATAATCAGGGTTAAACTGAAATCATACCTGATAAGAACATTAGAAACAGAAAGAAAGAAGTATGAAAATATGGGCATGGATGAAGGAGTGAATGAGAAGAGATAAAGACTGCACAAGGGACAGGAGGGAAAGAGAAATGCATGTTGTTTAAAAATCCCAGTATTAAAGAGGGTAGTTACTAATGTGCATGAAGGGAATAATGCATGGTTTTTGTCTCCAAAATCATGCATTATTTTACCATAACGCATGTTAGATTGCCGCAACACATATTAGCAAGTAATGAGATGCAAAGCATGCAAACATATGCCAAGCATCTCATTTTAGGTAAATTAAATAAAGCAGCTTGCATTGAAGTTTGCAAGCTGTGTTGTTCCTGGAGACATAACGCCAGATCAAAACTGTGTTATTTCTCCTGCCAGGGAACATAGAGCTGCTAAAACATTTTCCACTGCTCCAGCGCTCCATCTTAAAGGAGCTGGTAGCTGTGAAATATTTTGTTGACCCCCCTCTTTCCCCAGTACAGTTCCCTCACCCCCTCTAAAGAAATCTTTCTGACCCCTCTCCTGATCCCTCAAATCAGACTCCTTTTTATCCCCTCATGACCCCCTAGAAGACCTCCCACTCTCATAGGCCGGTCAGGGTCTACTTAAAAACATCAGTAGTCGTATAGGGTAAAGGGGCAGGAGCAAACCCCAGTTGCCCCTGACTCTTCTAGTGCTAGTTCAAAATGGTGCTGGTTGACCCCTAGCAGACTACTGCTACAAGTAAAGCTGCCATATATGGGACGGGACCGAGCAGTCTGGACTAGGGAGGGGAGTGGGTCAGCAAGCATTTTCATAACTACTAGCCCCTTTAAGTAAGATTCATGGGAGCACTGAACCACATAAAAATCCAAGCAGGATAACATAGCTTGCAAGGAGCATATCACACCCCTTCATGCGCCACCTTTGTGTGCCTTCTTTATTTTTTTCTGTTTTTGTGTTTTCCTTTTTTCTTTGGGTTCCTGCTTGGATTTTTGATACTACTTTTGGAACGATGCATTTTTCACCAATTCCTGTCCGTTGGAATTTCTTTGATCCATCACCTCGCTCCAATTTTTATCTTTTGGTAAGAAATTTAACTTCTATTTTTATTCTTTCTACTCTTCATTCTTTGAATTGTCTTCCTTTATCTCTTCATTATACGTTATCTTTAGGTCTTTTGTCCAATCTATGATCATCTTTATTCTTTTTCTCTGTATCTTCTCTGTCTTACAGAGAATTGGTTGTTGGATTCTTGTTTTGTTTATCTTAAGCAGTCTTGCCCTTCTAGTTTTAGTTTCTCTATATCTTAATTGCCCCCACAAGCATGGTGGAGGTGTTGCTTTGCTCTTTTCTTCTTCTTTTAGGTCACGTTTTGCCATTCCCATATCTCTCATTCTCTTGAAATTCTTTCTTTTAAAGTGCTTTCTGATCATCCTCTTACTATTTTACTTGTTTATTTACCTTCCCCTGTTTCTGCTACTTCCCTCCAGGTCCTTTATGATGTGATGTCTCCTTATTTACTTGCTTCTTCACTTTATTACTCCTTGGAGACTTTAATATTCACATTATCTCTTCCTCAGATCCTATCACTAAGGACTTTTTGGCCTTTTTATTATCTTCAGATCTAACACAGCATATTGGCGATCCAACTCACATCGCTGGCCAGACCTTTGATCTTGTCATAACATCATCTTCTCTGTCCTTCTCCAGTGTTTACACCTTATTCCTGGACGGATCATTTTCTGGTTTCCTTTTCTCTTACTCTCCCTTCTTCCTTCTACCCTTCCTTATGACCCCTGCCTCGATGTCGCTGTCACCTCCCAAATTTCACACATGATCTTTTGGTGTCATACTATTCTCCTTTTACTGCTAAATTTGATTGTTCTTAACCTGATGATCAGGTTCTTTTGTTTAACTCTGCTATTTCAACTGCTTTTGGGTCGACTGCTCCTTTGCATCCCGTTTCCTCTTATTCTCGTTTCTGTCACCCATAGTATCTTTCTGGTTTACACCTTCTTAAGCATCAGTTCCACCAGCTAGAGCGTCGCTGGAATAAGCTTTGCTCAGCATCTGTGCTTTCTTCTTTTAAATTGACTTCTAAACATTATCATGCAGCTATTCTGTCAGCTAAGAAAACATATTATTCTCTGATTCACAAGAATATAACTTATCATTTATTTCACCTCCTACATCACCTTACTGATCCCCCTGAAGTCTCAACTGACAGTTCCCTTCTTCAACTACAGAATTTTGCTTTGTATTTTCCTTGTCCCTGTCTTTTGTCAGTTTCTGCTTCCATTTCCTCTCCTTCTTTGCTCTTCTTCATCTAAATTTTCCGCCTTTAAGGTTCATCCTACAGCGAATTTTCACATATTATTCCTAAATCTCATCCTACTACAGCTCTCACTGACACTACTACTACTACTGAGCATTTGTATAGCGCGTCTTCCCATCTTTTGAAGTTGGTCAGTGCTTCATTTCTTCCCCAATTATATTCTATTATATCAACATCTTTTTCTTTGGGTACTTTTCCTTCTTGTTGGAAACAGGCCATCATTCTTCTTATTCTGAAGCCTGGTACAACTGATCCACTCGATCCTCTTAACTATAGGCTCATCTCTCTGCTCTCTTTTCTTTCTAAAGTGGTGGAGAGTTTGACAGCTCAGCAGCCTAAAGATTACCTTCTCAAAATTAGTTCACTTCATCCAGCTCAAACTGTGTTTTGCTCCAATCTGTCCATTGAACACTCTCTTCTGGTTATTATTGATCACAATTAGTATCGAGAGCAGAATGAACATAAAGTTCCCCTGGTGTCCCTCGATCTTACGGCTGCTTTTGATTTGGTGGATCACTCTCTTCTTTTGTCTCAGCTCAGTTCCCTTGGTGTTTCTGATTCTATTTTGGATTGATTTCATTCTTATTTACAAGATCACACTTTTCAGGCGTCCTGGTCTTCCTCACTCTCTGCCCCTCAATCTATTCACTGTGGTGTTCCTCAGGGTTCTATGTTGGGCCCTATTCTTTTTAACATTTTTCTTGCTCCTTTGGCTTTCTTAATTCAGTCTCTGGACATAGCCATTTTCATTTTCACCAATGACATTGTTGAGGTTTTGCCCTTATTTAATTTTTGTGGCTGCAGGGTTCACCCTGACATATATAAAATGCACAGGACCCTCTTTCAAATAAAGTATTATGCCACTGAAGTAAAGCAGAAATTTTATTGTCAGGTCTGTAAAATCACAAGCTTTGCACTGGGAAAATAAAACTTTCTCAACTACATCAATAATATACATGTGAAAACAATTTGTTAATTTCAAGATAGTAAAGTACCTGACCTCTATATCCAGGTCCTGGGGGGCAGAGTCTAGTGTCACTCACATAAGAGATCTGCTAGAGTCTGCCCCTGGCCTTATATACCCAGTTTTTATTGTTTGTGTGCTTTTATGACGTTTCTCGCTTTCTTGTCGTACCTGTATTTGACCTTTTTACATGTTGTCTTGTGCTCCGGCCTCCACATGCCTCTGAATATACTGTAAGCTTTTACTTTTGGAAATATGGTCACTAATTCTCGCTTAAGGGTCTGACACTGCTCTAGTCAGTGACCTTTAGTGCTGGTAATTATGTCACTCCCACTCCCACCCTGCTGATGATATCTTGTTGCCCTTTCTACTTGTTGCTGCTGTATGGGTAGGTGAAAAACCTCTGCTATATGTTTTCCGCACACTTCTCATGTCTTTCTTTTCCATTCCTTATAAGGGGTTCCACTACAAGTCCACTTGCACAACTATTCCTAGGCATAGCATTTGTTAGGTCATCAGAGAATGTGGCCTAAAGTGGGATTCACCTCTCTTTATTCCATTCATTCCCCTCATAAATCCCACTTTAAAGCCACTCAGTGTATTGCAGGGCCACCAGCTGGAACCTAGGTAGAATGGGCGCAGCAGCATTAGTAATACCCAAGTCGTCTAAAGATGTAACTGGCAAGACCTGCCCATATTGGTCATTGGGATCATGAGGAATTAGTGCAGCACATTCAGATGCCGCAGTGGAAGGGGTGACATAAAAGGTCATTATGTGAGTACTCACATTGATGAGGACTCGTCTACAACAGGCTAATATAAATGAAAATAGGCAACAGGCAAACAAGAGCACAAGGGGGCCTTTAATACAGGCAATGAGCAGGCTGCTAAGACCAGCTCCCAGATTACGGAACCAAGAAGTAAGTGTCCCACCAGGCTTCTACCTGAATACCACCCTTAAAGTCAGAGATGTCCAATTTAGCCATATTAACCATACCTTGCATAGCATTTTGATAAAGACAGTATGATTCGTAATAACTGTACAACAATTGGTCTCATTTATATAAGTTCAGATACTTCTTCCTAATTTCTGACCTGTCTTATCCTTTTTGAAAGCACAAGGTCTCATGGCCAAGATTCGCTAAGGAAAGGAAAAAGGAGCTAGTATTAAAGGAGGGATAAAATTATTGGCATCATAAGAGAGCAAATCTATCTCCCCAATAGTTCATTATATTCACAAGAGCTGGAAGGGGGAAGAAACATCATTGTTGCCAAATTGGAAGGACATTCAGTATAATTTCTCTATTCCTGACAGCTAGTTTTTTTCCTCTTATATTCATGAAGGGCTGGGGTAGTCTCATCAGGGGTAGGCTTACTAATGCACTACAAAAGAAGAAACAGCAACATCTTAAGTAAATAATAACAGCAATATAACAGAAATTAAACATGGAACTATAAATCCAGTCCATTCTAGAAAAGTTACAGACAAGTATCTGCTTTTAGGTCAATTTCCTCACTTGCTCCCACCACAACATCAGGCTGCAAGGGATATTGGGCTACATTGGGACAATGGCAATTTCTTTTTAGTTTCATTTGAAAGGTGATGCAAACCTTATTAGACCAAAAGGGGTTTTCAGAGGTTACCCAAACCTCAGAAGGGATTTCGGCAAAAATCTGGCTGACTCTATGGTGTGCTGGTAAAGGACATCTGTACCTCAAAGGCAGATAACAGATGCCCCACACTGTCAAGTTAACTGGACAGTGTGGGGCATGCAGCAATTGTTTACAGGTACATTGCCCCATGAGTTCTACTTCAATGAGTGCTGTCATTTTGGTAGTAATCAGGTCTCTATTAAACCCTGTAGTCATGGTGGTTTGATGGGACAGTTTCATGCCTGGGGGTAGGGAGTTCAATACTGATGTTATGGCTCTGGAATACAACAACAACATATAACTTCTTTTTCACCTTCCATTTCACTCCTCTGTACTGATTTCTAATGTATCTTATAAACTTGACTAAATTGCTGATTGGTTGGCTTCACATGGCCTTAAACTTAACATTATGAAAAATGCAGCTATGCCTTTCTCAAATGATATTTCTCCATCATTTCCTATATCTCCATCAATATATGGTATTCCCATTCCACTTTAAGACTTTGCTAAAATCTTTTGAATACTTTATGACTGTCATCTTTATCACAACATATTTCTCATATCATTCAAAAAACATGTTCACTCTTAACAGGGGTGGCTCAAGGCAATCTGCTGCCTGAGGCGAAGGATGAGGTGGCGCCCCCCCCCCCCACCCGTAGAGGGGGTGGGGCTTTTTCCAAACTCCAATCAGGGACTGAACCAAACCAAAAAGCTGATTAGATTATATGGAGGAAATGCAAGATGTTTGCACACCAAGGAACTAAAAGAGAGCGAGAATCACAGCACAGTTTATAAAACTAAATTATAACTCATTTTTATTTTGTTGTTATAAACTGCGTTATGGTTATTGCTTTTTCTTTTTCAACATATTTTTTGCATCCACAGAACCCCTTTCAACAGTGGTTGCAGAGTAGAACCAGGACATTCACCCACAGAACTCAATATCTTAAAAAAAAAATCTGATTCTGATCATCTCACTAACAACAGCAAACATTCTCCAGTACTAAGCATATTGTGAACTAATACAAAACTTGGGACACAGAGGAAGCAAGGCCCTCACAGCAGCAAGCAGAGACACAAGTAGCGAGGAGTGAAAGGAGGTCACCCTATGCTTTTCAGCAAACGCCTTCTTCGGGGGTATGCATCTTCAAAACATAATACAAAAAGGAGGAAAATAAGAGCAACAATAATATAAAATACATAAATAATACCTAAAATGAAATATAATAATAAAAACATATGAAAATTATAGAAATAATAATAGTAATAATAAAATCATATCTGTGTAAAAATAATATTAAAAGGTGTTCTTCTTCATAATGGCAACACATTCGCTTCAGTTCCTATTGCTCACTCTGTTATTCTCCAAGAAAAATACGAGAATTTGGCCCTGATTCTTCAGAAGATTCGTTATGATGAGCATAAGTGGATGATTTGTGGAGACTTTAAAATTCTATCCATGCTATTAGGGCAGCAATCCGGTTTCACCAAATATCCCTGCTTCCTTTGCTTGTGGGATAGCCGGGCCCGCGACCTACACTGGGGAAAAAAAGACTGGCCAATTCGGGAGTATTTGAGACCCGGTGAGAAAAATGTTCTTCATGAGAGCTTGGTACCTCGTGATAAAATTCTATTACCACCTCTCCACATTAAGTTGGGTCTCATTAAGCAATTCATCAAGTCCCTTCCAAAAGATGGTGAGTGCTTTCGGTACCTTTGCTCAAAGTTCCCCCGACTTTCTGAAGCAAAGCTAAAGGAAGGAGTGTTAGTTGGCCCTGATATAAGGAAACTCATTTCAGATGGAGCATTCGCTGAAACGATGTCTGAGAAGGAAAAAGAAGCCTGGGATTCCTTCAAGGATGTTGTTCTCAAATTCTTGGGGAACAGGCGGGATGAGAACTATAAGGATATTGTTGCCAGGATGCTCAATGCCTTCAAAGAACAAGGCTGTAACATGAGCCTGAAAGTCCATTTCTTGCACTCCCATGTGAACTACTTTCCCGAAAACATGGGGGCGTACAGTGAAGAACAAGGTGAAAGGTTTCACCAGGACATCAAGGACGCAGAGAGAAGGTACCAAGGAAGATGGAACACCACTATGATGGCTGATTTCTGCTGGTTGCTGCTGCGGGAAACCCCAGATGAAAAATACGCCAAGCAGCGCACCAAGAGAAGCATTCGGGGGAAGAAGAAACGGGCCCACCAGGAGATTGATTGACCCAAGAATGACTTTAAAATCTAAACTGTGTTGACAAATATCGTGTTTTTACTAAACTTTGAAATAAAAATTTGCTAGTTATTACCACACTATCGGGTGTTTGTCTTCATGTATTGCAATGGTGCGGTTTGCGTTTTCTATTCTTACATACATACCTGTACAACATTTTTTGCACATTTCTTTGCTTTGCTTTGTGTCTAACCTCGCTCTTATATGCTCAATGTTTGTGCACATGTATGTGGCTGTTTTAAGTGCAGACAATTTTGCTACCTTCACAGTGTGTTTTGTTGACATTACTCTATTCTTATGTGCTGCCTTGTTACAATTTTCTTTATTCTTATTTGAATAACTACTAAACAATTAGTATAAAGAATTCATCCAAGAAACTTTTATCTCGATCGCACTTAATCTGAAACGTTCACCTCAAACTGCTAACCCAATGTAGCAAAAAATCTGTACGTGATGGAGCAAATTGGTTACCAGATTTGGATTCAGCGCACCAAAAAACGTAAAAATCAATCGAAACATTAGAGGCAGTTTAAAAAAAAATTTTTTTAGTGTACCTGTGTAATTCAATTAATAATATTAATAACAAAATAAAAATAGCCAGACATTTAAAATCCTGAAACATTAAAACCAATCACATTAAAAGGAAGAGATTATATCTGACAATATTGAGAAGAGAAAGAAAGAGAG
Organism: Ichthyophis bannanicus; assembly: GCA_033557465.1. Taxonomy (NCBI): domain Eukaryota; kingdom Metazoa; phylum Chordata; class Amphibia; order Gymnophiona; family Ichthyophiidae; genus Ichthyophis; species Ichthyophis bannanicus. Next base: position 1,609,672,780 of record CM066031.1, read on the forward strand.
ATGAGGAGGACAAAAAACTGTACTTACAATTGGCACCCTGTGAGGTGATAGTCTTGAAAAAGACACCAGTCACATCAAGGCTCAAGGGCTAGAAGGTGTATAAGCAAATAGAGTTATATATACACATAGGGGTATGTTTACTAAACTTTCTTAATGTGCGCGCCACGCAAATAGCGCACGCTAAGGTACCTTAGCACGCGCTAAGGTACCTTAGCGCACGCTAATGACGCTTTATGGGGCAAAAATGCGCTCTAGTGCGCGCTCACGCGCGCAGCGGCGCAAACAAGCACTGAAGGCGGGGAAAGGCTCCCGGAGGCCGGAGGAAGGCTCCCTAGGGGCGGAGAGAAGGGGTCAATGGGTGGAGAGTGGGAGGGGAGAGGCTCCCCGCACACTAACGATGTGAAATTCAAGGCCAAAAATAACGCAAGTGAAAACCTCGCGTTAGAGCCGATTTAAAGGGAAGAGAAACCATTTATGTCAGCAATGTACAGCAAAACCAGGGAAACCTATAAAAAAGTGATAAGTTTGATACATGTGCACAGAACAAAAGTACAAATAAACATTGAAAAGGACCCCAACAAAATAAAAAAAAATCATAATCAAGATGGGCAATAGCGATAGTAATGGGAAACATCAAAAAACACTCCCAAGAAAGCCCCAAAAAATAAATATGAATTTTGGAAGGGTCTACGCTCCGTCCCCTTACAAGCTGAATGATCCCACAGTGAAATAGCACTGATCAGGGTTTCCCTCTCCATTGGACAGGTTACCTATGGCATGCACATGTTCCACAACAGCAGGGTGGGCATGTCAGAATGGGCAACTGGACAGATGCTGGGAAAGGGGATACAGAGGGCTGCAGGCGGCACATGCTGTGGTGCAGCTGGGGCACAATGTGGACTAGGCAGATGCCTAGATGGCACTTAGGAATGCTGAAACTGAACAGCAGCCAGACAGCAACTGATGAGGGCCCAACATGGGCACGAGAGTGTTTATCAAGTTTCACAGGGGATAGTACCCAGCAGGTACCCCTAAGGGCACAGAACATTGGCAGGCGGTGTTGGGGGGAAGTGTGGACGCCTATGCAGGCACCCCTACCCCAGAACACGCACCATAGGCAGCCGCCTACCTGCACACTGGATGGCTTGAGACTGCACACCACCAGCACCACCAGCAGAAGGGCATGTCAGCATGGTGGCACAGGGGTACTGGTGGTGGAGGGGGGCAGTGGCAGCTGCCCAGAGCCAACCATGGCCTAGCCCTGTGTAGGTGGGTGCCATGCACTGCAACAGACAGGCTCTGTCTGACAAACAACCATGGTATCTCCAGGGACTGCACTGTCTCTGTCAGCCCAGTGTGGTGTGGTGAACACAGCCAGTGTGTTCAGGAGCAGAAGGTCACAAGTTCAAGTCCCAGCTGGGGCTTCTGCCAATCCAGTCCCCATATTTTACCCGCTACTAAACTGTGATAGTAAGGACAAACCTTTATTGCAGAGAACATACGCATGGTTCAAACGCCTATATTTTACCCCACCGAGCACAGACACCAGAAACATGCGCATTACCTAGAGCAGAGTCCCCCAAATGCAGTCCTGGAGGGCCACAAATCCTTCAGGGTCTATGCTGTCTCCAATCTAAGGATGGAGCGGTACTGGTGGTGGAGATGGCAGCGGCTGGTGCCCACAGCAGACCATGGCCTAGCCCTGTCCAGGTGGGTGCCGTGCACTACAACAAACAGGCCCTGTCGGATGTACAGTCATGAACTCCCCAGGGATTGCAGCAAATCTGTGGCAACACGGTGGTGCAGTGCACACAGACAGTGTGTGCAAGAACAGAAGGTTATGGTTCAAATCCTAGCTGTGGCTCCTGCCAACCTAGTTTCCATAACTTTCCCACTAAGAAAACGTGGTAGTAAAGACTGAACCTTTACTACTGAGAACATAAGCATGGGTGAAATGCTCATATTTTACCTTAAACAGCACACACCACATAAACATATGCATTACCTACAGCAGAGTCCCCCAAATGCAGTCCTGAAGGGTCATAAATCACTCAGGTTGTATGCTGTCTCCAATAAAGATGCCTGTGTTGCAATTCCAGGTACCACTCCCATGGTATGCAGATGTATCTTATGCATATTCATCAGGGACAGCATGAAAACCCGAACAGTGTTTGGCCCACCAGGACTGGAGTTGGGAACCTCTGCCCTAGAGCAGCGGGCAACAGGGGCAGAAACACCTGCACCCGCAGGCTCCATTATCCAAAGACTAATTCAGAGGCAGGATGTTGGGCCCTGTGTGCATCTCCCAATACTAGCACATGCATACCTTAGCAATGTCACCCTAAACCCGGGGATATGGTACACAGATATCAAAAGGTTGCTATGATTACTGGCAGATAGCAATTCCTAAGTTAAGCTCAATCAGCTCATTGAGCTGTATCATACCAACCTCTCTGATGTCTGTGGAATGTGCTACAGGTCTTGTGTCTGACAGAGTCCACCACCCTGGGAAATGACTCCTACAGTATTGCCTACCATAGCCATGCCTGTGCTGTGCCCAGTACTGGTGCGGTGGCCAGGGCTGCCAAATACTTCTACAGTTGCTCAATGCTGGCATAGGTGTGGGAGTGTGTGTCTGTCTATCCAGTGTGTGGTGGCTGCCAACACCCTCCTCAGCCCACATTGCTAGCACTGTTGCCAGTATTGGCCTGCCAATGTGCATAATGAGGAGCAAGGTACTGTGGGTATAGACCATACAGGGCGGCCTGAGCAGGATGCATCTGCACAGGGCATAGGGCAATGGCTGGGACATTGTAGTGCCCGGCCACCACCTGCACAGACAGGGTGTCCACTGCATGTTCTGCTGGGAGGTCACTCTCACCCTGACTGAGCAGTGACCACGGCATGGGTAGGTTCCACCATAGTGCCATATAGTATTTCTCTCAAGTGATGTATATGGGTTCTTTATTTTTGGGGCCCAATCACTGAGTTATCTGCTTGGTGGGTGTGCTCACATCCCAATTATGGGTGCACACATTTTCTCCTTTATCATGGACTAGCTAGCGGACTGTCTGCAGTTAGTGTGTGTATGGATGGAACACCTTGCAGGGTGCAGCAGCTGGGGACTCACTGTGCTTGCCGCTGGAAAATGTCAGATGGTGGTTGGGCAGCTGGGCATTTCAGGCCTTACTGTCTGTCTGCTATTGAAGTATGGATGTGTACAGAACTGCATAGAGTGCCCTGTAGGTTGTCTGTACCCCAGCCGGACTGAGGTTGATGGTCCCCTCTGCCGCTGCCACCATTGCAGGGATATTTTTATTTTTTATTTATTTTATTTAGCAAGCATTTGTATACCGCTCCTTCCAGCGATCAGAAGCGGGTATGATTACATAGAAAAGGCTGTCAAATCAAAACAGGAAATTTATGGTATATACATAATTGATTCGGGAGGAAAGGATGGCACACAGAAAATTATCTACTTCTAGTCTATGGGGAAAAGAGTTTACATATGTACATTTTTACATAGAAGGTTCTCTGGGTCTTTGGGTGGATAGTTGCCCTTCATGTGGATTTAGAACAGGTTGAAATGACTTTGAAATAGGTGCGTCTTGAGTTTTTTTCTAAAATCCGATAGATCTTTGCTGGCTCATAGCATGGGCGGTAGTTGGTTCCAAAGTGTAGGTGCTGTGTATGAGAATGCCCTGTTACTAGTGCTGACTTTGACAGATCTAATATCTGTAGGGGTGTGGAGGGTGTTGGAGTTGATGGTTCTTCTGTTTCTGTTGGTGGGTTGCATGCCGATTAGGGTGGAGAGGAAGGATGGAGCAATGCTGTGGATGAGTTTGAAAGTGGTTGTCAGTATTTTGTATTTTGTGCGAGCTGTAATGGGGAGCCAGTGCAACTCAATTAGTACTGGTGTGATGTGTTCAGTAAGACTTTTCCTCATAATGATCCTGGCGGATACATTCTGCGCCATTTGCAGGATGTTAAGGGTTTTCTTAGGTAGTCCCTGAAGAATGGTGTTGCAGTAGTCGAAATGTGGCATGATGAGTGCTTGAGCGACGGATCTGAAGTCGTGGGGGTCAATTATTTTCCGTATAGGTTGTAGAACTCTCAGTTTGTGGAAAACTGCCCTGTTGGTTTTACGGAGGTGTTTCTCCATCATTAGGGTGCAGTCGAATGTTACTCCTAGATATTTTATTTCTTTCTTCGTTTGGTAGGTATTGTTGCACAAGGTTATTGTTGTGGGGGGTCAAAATTTGCTTTCCTGGAGATATACATCACCTCAGTTTTCTTATGGTTGATTGCCATGCTGCTTTGTTTTAGCCAGTATTGCATCTCGCTAAGGCATGTTTCGAGTGGGCTATAGTCCGGGTTGTCAGTGTCAAGTTGTATGTACAACATAATATCATCGGCATATATGTGGTAGTTGATTTTGTGCCGAGTGAAGATTTCACATAGAGGTTGCCTATATAGTTAAAAAGGAGTGCTGAGAGTGCAGAGCCTTGTGGTATACCTTGTATTTGGGGGAATGCTTCCGCTTTTTCGCCGTTGAACTGCACCTGTTGCATTCTGTTTGAGATGTATGATGTGAACCATTTTAGGGGGGTTCCTGATATTCCTATTGACTTGATCCTGTTTATGAGGGTTCCATGGTTAACTGTATCGAAGGCAGCTGAGATGTCGATGAATAAGAGTATGTACATTTTCTTCTTGTTTTCCAGGCCCTTGAGTAAGTTGTTAAGCAGGACTAGTAATAGGGTTTCTACCGCATGATGTTGTCTAAAGCCGTATTGCTGGGCATCTAGGGGAGCATAGTCGTTCAGGTGGTCTTGTAGTTGTAGTAGGACCGCCTTTTCAATGATCTTTGCTAGGAATGATATGCTCGATATTGGGCGGTAGGATGCTGGGTCATCTCTGTTGAGTGTACTGTTTTTTAGAATCGGTCTTATGATAGATTTTTTTAGTTCTGAAGGCATGATTCCTTGTTGCAGTGATAGGTTTACTATGTGTGAGACGTACTGGGCTATGTCTTGTTTCGCTGCCTTGACCCAGGCTGCTGGGCAGGGATCGAGAGGGGATGTGGTGCTGTGTATGCTTGTGATTATGGTTACAATTTGCTGGTCTCCGATTTTGTGGAAGATGTTCCATACCTGGTCTTGGGTTGCGTTGGTCTCAATGTTGAGTGGGGGTGATGGCAGTGTTGTTTCTAGGCAGAGCGTGGGTCTTGTGGCCGTCAGTTTGCTCGCATAGTGGTTTGCCAGAGTTTGGGCCTTGATTGCGTTATTTAGGTTGTCGCTCTGAGATGTTTTAGTTAACGATTTGACGAGTTTGAATAACTCATGTGGTCTGTTGATAGCTTTGCTTAATAGGTTAGTGTGATGCTTTCTCTTTGCGGCGTTGACGTCATCTTTGTATTTTGCGAGAAGAGTCATGTATTTGGTTTTGAGTTTGATGGATTTGGTTTGCCTCCATTTTCTCTCTATTCTACGGAGTTCTCTCTTCGCTCTTGTTAGTGCTTCTGTGTACCAGGGTTCTGAACTGGGCTTGCTTGACTTCTCCGAGGTTTTTAATGATGGGTTTGATGCACTTTGTATGCTTGCGTTCCATCTGTTTGTTAGTTCATCGAGGTCTGTGTAATCCAGATATGGGATGAAATGGTGGTTATGAAGTGTTCTTTGTTGAATTTGTTGAACTTCCTGAGTGGGTGTGGTATTCTCATTTCTTTTGCATTTTTGGGTAAGGATGGCAATTTTATTTTGATATCGATTTGGTGGTGGTCGGACCATGGGACTTGGGTTATCTTTATTGTAGGTGGTTCTTCGTTTGGTTGAAGATTGGTGGGTACGAAAACCATATCCAGGGTATTTCCCCTATTGTGGGTGGCATCACTTACTATTTGGTGGTAGCCCAATTGGTCCATGGCTTCAAAGAAGGTGTTCGCGTGGGTTGGGGGAATTGATGCTAAGTTCAAATCTCCCAAGATGATTTGGAATTTTTTGTTTTGGGTGGTAATGATGTTTTCCAGTGCTGTAGCTAGTGCTTCGTGGTGTGATGAGGGAGGTCTGTAGATTAGGCAGATGTATAAAGCCATACTTTCTACTTTGAGTAAGTCAAGGTCCGTGTTTGTGATCGTGGATGTGTTTGTTAGTTTCAGGCTGGTTTTGGCTGCTATGAGGACTCCACCTCCCCTTTTATTGGAGCAAGGGCAGTTGTATAGTTTGTAACCGGGTTTACTTATTTGGTTTATTGTTGCGGGATCTGAGTCTGTGAGCCAAGTTTCTGTTATACAGAGGATGTCTGGTTGTTCATCAGTGATGATATTGTAGATGATGTGCGTTTTGTTCCTTATTGACCTAGCATTGATAAGGATGATGTTACATGTGTCATGTGCTGGGTGGGAAGCCCGTGTGGGTTTGTCTTGCGTTGACAAGGGTTTGTTTCTACGGTTGTTCTTTGACTTGGTTTTAGGATGCTTCTGTGGCTTGTTTTGCTTGGTAGGGATGTGTCTCTGGGGTAATATGAGTGTTGGTTGATCAACAGTGATGGGGATTAGGTTCTGTTGATGCAATAAGGGTATTGGGGGGGGTGGTAAACATAGATTGGTGTATATATGTGTGTATATATGTATATATGTGTGTATATATTGATGTATATATGGTGTATATATATGATATAGAATGTGGATCTGTTGTTGGGGGATCCTGAGTTCCAGAGGGCAGGTTCGGTGGTCTGACATACTCCGCCTATGTGTCCAAACAGCTCCTTTCCTCCCCCACACCCCGCATATATATCATCATGTGGCCATGGCACCCACACAGGATATGCACTATTCCGTGGGCATCGTAGTCCACAAGGCCCAGATGTGACTGGGATATACAGATGGACACAGGTGCATCTGATGGGACAACCTATCAAACATCGGCACAAATGGTGACCTGAAGCATAGCCCATCTCAGCTAGGGCAGGTGCTGTGGACATGGTGCTGTGCGCCCCACCTCACCCTCAGGGTGAGCACAGGACCCACACACTGTGACGGGCTGTAGTCACTCTGTACCAGTAACACACAAGGTCAGTACCCACTACCAGGCCTAGGTGCTGTGGGGTGCACACCCCATCTTCGGATCATCTGTAGACTGCTGCTTTGCATGTGCAGTGCATCATGGGTGCGAGTGGACTAACCCTACCCTGGTAACCGCAGCACACAGTCTGCAGAAGTTATTTTGTAGCCAGCTAGATATCTCATTACAGCTGTAGCCCACTGGTGACTGCAATGCCTGTGAAGTGACAGGTTGGTGGTTTGAATCCACAGTGGGGTTATTTATTTACTTTACTTTATTTATTTACATTCCCCCATATACTGCGCTATTCTGCATCATTGCGGTTTACATTGCACAAACTGGACATACATTGAACAGGGCATTGTAACATGGAGATAACTATTTTACAGGGTACATGGGGGGTTGTCTGGGGCAGTTTGTGTGTAATTTCAAGTAGTACCGCCAGCAGAAACACCCTCACAGTGCTGTAACCTTATGGTGCCCTATAAGGTGCCTTATGGGGCACCTGAAGATTACAGCACTGTGAGGGTGTTTTAGCTGCCACTACTAATTTAAATTAAAAAACCTGCCATCGGCTGGACTCATAAATAGCCCCACTGTGGATTCAAACACACAACTTCTGGCTCCACAGGCAGCGAAGTAACCTGTGGCCACAGCTCTATAGCTGAGAACAGATGCCTGGCTGACTACAGAGGGAATCCTGCAGACTGTGTGCTGGGGTTATCAGGGTAGGGTTGATACATTAGTAACCATGCTGCACTGCACATGATGTTTATAGCACTGTGAGGGTGTTTCTCCTGGCAGCACTGCTGTAATGTAGAAAGGAGACTGCCTCAGGTAACACTGTTGTAATGTAAGAAGACATATGCCTCACGCAGCACTGATGTACATTAAAAAGCACTATGCCTCATTCGGCACTGCTGTATAATAATGTGTGATGCCTGAGACAGGTAATCATTAACCCCACTGGAGGATTAAACTCATGACCCCTGGTTCAGCAGTCCATGTATCAACCATTGTGCTACACCTCTGCCACTAGGGCTGTATGTCAACACACATACTCATGGTTAATGTGCATTAAGGTGGCATGCCGACCTCCATTGCCTCATAATGTGCACCACGCAACCTATTGTGCATGTCCTATGTTCAGATATGAAGCCCCGCCCACCCCCTTATGCCAATCTCCACATCATTGCTGGTCTCACATCGAGATGGACTACTGAACATACTCCATTGGCACACACAACCCCAAATCACCAGGGTGACTGATAGCCGACGCTGATGGGCTGTCAGGACCCCTTGTTGTAAGTGTCTTGGCAGTCACTGCTATGTGAAAGACATAGCACACTGCATCATACAATGCACTAGGAACCAGTGGAGAAGTGTCTATAGGTTTGAGACCAAACTGTGTAAACAAGAATAATCCATAATAATCTAATTGTTGTTTTGTACATGTGAGACACATCGGTGCTATGTGTGTCTGCAGAGATCCGTAGAAATACTGTTGGCGACACCATAACCTGTGCGGCAGAAAGATGCGCATTTGCAATTTGCTTTGCGCATGTGCGCGATTTGTGGTTGCACACGTGCGCGATTTGCGACATGCACATGTGCGCGATTTGCGACATGCACATGTGCGATTTGCGACATGCAGTGTGCGATTTGCGACGTGCACGTGCGCGATTTGCGACGTGCACGTGCGCGATTTGCGACGTGCACGTGCGCGATTTGCGACGTGCACGTGCGCGATTTGCGACGTGCACGTGCGCGATTTGCGACGTGCACGTGCGCGATTTGCGACGTGCACGTGCGCGATTTGCGACGTGCATGTGCGCGACGCACCATTTGCGGCACGCATGTGCGTGAGTTGCTTTGCGCATGCGCGAGAGTTGCATTGCGTGCGTGCGTTGGTTCATCTGAGCATACATCAAAATGGCGACGAGAACAAGGAAGCCAGCTTTTAGCCTCCGCGAGCTTTGCCACCTGGCTGCTCTGATTGGCCCAAAGCAGGACAGGCTGTTCTCTGGGGCCTCCAGGCGACAGGACATGGCAAAGGTACGCAGGGCCTGGGAATGTGTTAAATGAAGATTCAATCATGTGGCAGAAAACCCACGGGAGGTAAGTGTATGGGCACAGGTCATTATAACCATATACACAGACAGGGTTGATTGCAGCTGTCCATGATGCTGTGTTTAGGTAGTCTAAATCAGTAATGTGTAGCAGGTGAAACCACATGCCATATTGTTTATGTATCACATCTGAGTGGTTTGCCCTGTACCCAGGTGGTGACGGATGTGGTCACAGAGGTCCTGATGCCATCCTGAAGTCATGGCAGCTGCTGCTGTTGATGTGCTACAGCACACTGTAACACAGCTAGCTCATAGATCTGCCTAAGGAGCTTCCAGAAACTTCATGTGCTTATGGTGGGATCTGCATTTGTAGGGTAACACATATGGCCCACCATCAGGGGTCGTGAAACGTGCACCAAATGGTATGTTAGTCACCCTGGTGATATGGGGTTGTGTGCCAATGCAGTTCAATCCATTGTCCCTATCCCCAGGAGTCCTGACAGCCCATCAGAGTGGGCTGTCAGTCACCCTGGTGATATGGTGCACTGTGCCTATGCTGTTGAATCCACGCTCCCTATGCCCAGGAGTCCTGACAGCCCATCAAAGCGGGCTGTCAGTCACCCTGGTGATATGGTGCAGTGTCCCTATACTGTTGAATCCATGCTCCCTATCCCCAGGAGTCCTGACAGCCCATCAGAGTGGGCTGTCAGTCACCCTGGTGATATGGGGTTGTGTGCCAATGCAGTTAAATCCATTCTCCCTATCCCCAGGAGTCCTGACAGCCCATCAGAGTGGGCTGTCAGTCATCCTGGTGATATGGGGTTGTGTGCCAATGCAGTTAAATCCATTCTCCATATCCCCAGGAGTCCGGACAGTCCATCAGAGTGGGCTGTCAGTCACCCTGGTGATATGGGGTTGTGTGCCAATGCAGTTCAATCCATTCTCCCTGTCCCCAGGAGTCCTGACAGCCCATCAGAGTGGGCTGTCAGTCACCCTGGTGATATGGTGCAGTGTGCCTATGCTGTTGAATCCATGCTCCCTATCCCCAGGAGTCCTGACAGCCCATCAGAGTGGGCTGTCAGTCACCCTGGTGATATGGTGCAGTGTGCCTATACTGTTGAATCCATGCTCCCTATCCCCAGGAGTCCTGACAGCCCATCTGTTTTCCTACACCTGTGACCTTCTTAACTAATAGCCTAGAATTTGTTGCTAACTCAGTCTTAAATTACTGTTAACATCAGCCACACTCAATTGTTCTCAATAGCCTCAATACATTGCTGCCAGTAGCCATACCTCCTAGGCTTCCATTACCTCCCACAGACATCTAGTTTGATATCACTATCTCTCAGTTTGTCACGCTAATATCTCTGACATCCCTTTATATAACATTAACTAGATAGACTGTAGCAGCAAAGCGCAGACAAACCAATGGTACCAGGAGTCTGTTCAAAAGGTCCAAATCATTTATTTGTGCACAAGTCTCGAACCAATCAATTTCAAAATGGCTGAGCAAAGTTTTCAAGCATTACAACAACTTTTATAGACTTCTGTTCCATTCTAGGTATAGAAAAACATTTCATTGGTCCCGGTAACCTTCCGTACCTCCCGTACCTCTTCTATTGGTCCCGGTACTGATAAGGTTATCCAGTTATGTCCCTCCAGTGGGCATGACACCTGCATACCCCCCTTCTAGTCCCAATTACAATGGTCAGTTCATCAACTTGTTACTTTCACACTCTCAAGGTTATAGAACCAATTTGTACGTGCAGAGGAGCTGGGCTCTGCAACTCATCTGTCAGCACTCCCAATTATTTCTTTGCAGATGTACTTTTTCTTATCAGTAACTTTTAAACATGTCTTTTCTGTATTTTTCCATCTTTCAATACTGCAGTTCTGCTTACCTAAGCTAATTCAATACTTCTACTGAGTTCTATCTTACAATAGCAGCATATTGGGGGATGTGCAATCCTATATGCCTCTCCACAGGCCTCATTTACAGGTCAAGCTAGCCATGCTGGCCTGCTTATGTTCAGACACTGTGGGTCACAGGCCTGCACCTGCCACAAGACAACCCTCTAAGAAGTCTCACACTACAAGTCCAACAGTAACATCCAAATGGCCCCTGCTACCACCACCTTAATCAGCTGTCTCCTCATCCTCTTATGGTGGCTTGGGGAGTCCCTTGCCCTATCCCACACAGCCCACCAAATTCCAATACTTCACACTAAAAGATGGGCAGAAGCCCCGTATTCTGACCTAAAAGGGGATACCCACACACATCAATCTCACCTAATACATATAGCCCTCCAGCACTCCAAGAAAACTAAACAAAAGGAACCATCACAAGCACTAAATTGTGCCCTCATAAATGCTCGGTCAATCCGTAAGAAATGGCCAGTTATTGCAGATTTAATATCATCCCTTAGTCTCGACATACTCATGATAACTGAAACCTGGCTATCGGATGTGGATAACGTAATCCTCAATCAATTCTTACCTGCAAACTTCTTCATCCACTCCCGACATAGAGAGAACAAGAGAGGAGGAGGTGCTCTCATACTTACCAAGGCGGACTTACAGTTCCATACAACTGTCTCTACAAGCACAAACAACCTAGACATCCTATCCATCACCAATAATCAATGCTCTATCAACCTGCTATATAGAGCACCCTCACCCTCTACTGATGATCTTCCCAACATACTTGACCTAGCAGCTAATACTCGCAATCCCAGCATACCAAACTGGATACTAGGAGACTTTAATCTCCCATCATTACACTCCAGCCATGCTTCGGCCCTCCTAGAAGCATTTGATGATCTGGGTTACAAGCAAATCATCAATAAACCCACACACACATAGGGAAACATCCTTGACATGATTTTTGCGCCTCTGACAGCTTTGGATGCAAGCAACGAATTTGTGACGTCTCTTACCTCAGTACCATCGTCAGACCACAAGCTAATCAACTTTATTATCTCTAGCAACAACAACATATCACACAACAATAGAATCGTGAACAATTTCTCAAAGATAAATTCTCGGAGTTTCAGAGCTTTCAATAAAGAGCTCATACTTGCAGAGACTCTTCCTCTCTACAAAGATACAATCCTCAACCTTGAAAACCTGATTGCCTCATGGAATAATAATCTCAGCTCTATTGCACAAAAACCAAATGACTTAATTGTTTTTCTTAGTTAAATTTGTCAGCATCATTTAATGTGGACTATATATTGTAACATGTTTCCTATTACTTTGTATGTAGTACTAACTTTAATTATTTTCCTCTTTCAGTTTGGTGTATATTTCACTATAAATGCTTAATAAAAAAAAAAAAAAAAACAACAACCCAAATGACAATAATATCTCAAAGAAAAAAAAGTCATCACCTTGGTTCTCCCCTGAACTACGGGCCTCCCTCTCACACCTACGAAAACTTGAAAACCGATGGCGTCGTTCTCGCTCCACAGAAGACGTCACAGCTTACAAAACACACTTATCAACTCACAGAGAGGCTGTCCTGACAAAAATGAAACATTTCCACTCTGACACACTCAAAAGATCACTAAACAAACCACGTGATCTTTTCAACTTAGTCAAATCCTTATCGAAAGAACCATTACCATGCCAGCCTGATGTGATTCACCCACAAGATTTTGCTGACCACCTGCAGTCTAAGCTTCTACAAACAGACAAAATATCTACATACACAGCACGTAACACCTCCTGTCCAATGTACCTTTCTATGTTCTCTACACCATCCAAGAAATATGTTGAAGATGCCATCGCTACCCTCAATACCACCACTGCACAAACTGAACCCTGCCCCGCCTTTTGGATAAAAGATCTACGCAGCGAACTCAGCCCTTTAATCACAAGAATGATGAACTTATCCTTCACAACTGGATCTTTCCCCTCAGCGCTCAAGCAAACATCCATTAGACCTCTTCTGAAGAACCCCAAACTCGACCCACGTAAAGCTGAATCTTACAGACCCATAGCTAGTATACCCCTCCTAGCTAAGATAATCCCTCCAGCTCCTACCACCATCAGCAGCTCTCCCCAGTCCGGGGATAGAGCCTCTGGCAGTAGGAGGGCAGCGGCAGCAACATCGCCCAATCGGGGCTCTCCAGCAGGCCTTAAAAGGCCGCGCCAGTCGGGCGCGTGGTCCCTCCAGCTCCTACCACCATCAGCAGCTCTCCCCAGTCCGGGGATAGAGCCTCCGGCAGTAGGAGGGCAGCGGCAGCAACATCGCCCAATCGGGGCTCTCCAGCAGGCCTTAAAAGGCCGCGCCAGTCGGGCGCGTGGTCCCTCCAGCTCCTACCACCATCAGCAGCTCTCCCCAGTCCGGGGATAGAGCCTCCGGCAGTAGGAGGGCAGCGGCAGCAACATCGCCCAATCGGGGCTCTCCAGCAGGCCTTAAAAGGCCGCGCCAGTCGGGCGCATGGTCCCTCCAGCTCCTACCACCATCAGCAGCTCTCCCCAGTCCGGGGATAGAGCCTCCGGCAGTAGGAGGGCAGCGGCAGCAACATCGCCCAATCGGGGCTCTCCAGCAGGACTTAAAAGGCCGCGCCAGTCGGGCGCGTGGTCCCTCCAGCTCCTACCACCATCAGCAGCTCTCCCCAGTTCGGGGATAGAGCCTCCGGCAGTAGGAGGGCAGCGGCAGCAACATCGCCCAATCGGGGCTCTCCAGCAGGCCTTAAAAGGCCGCACCAGTCGGGCGCGTGGTCCCTCCAGCTCCTACCACCATCAGCAGCTCTCCCCAGTCCGGGGATAGAGCCTCCGGCAGTAGGAGGGCAGCGGCAGCAACATCGCCCAATCGGGGCTCTCCAGCAGGCCTTAAAAGGCCGCGCCAGTCGGGCACGTGGTCCCTCCAGCTCCTACCACCATCAGCAGCTCTCCCCAGTCCGGGGATAGAGCCTCCGGCAGTAGGAGGACAGCGGCAGCAACATCGCCCAATCAGGGCTCTCCAGCAGGCCTTAAAAGGCCGTGCCAGTCGGGCGCGTGGTCCCTCCAGCTCCTACCACCATCAGCAGCTCTCCCCAGTCCGGGGATAGAGCCTCCGGCAGTAGGAGGACAGCGGCAGCAACATCGCCCAATTGGGGCTCTCCAGCAGTCCTTAAAAGGCCACGCCAGTCGGGCGCGTGGTCCCTCCAGCTCCTACCACCATCAGCAGCTCTCCCCAGTCCAGGGATAGAGCCTCCGGCAGTAGGAGGGCAGCAGCAGCAACATCGCCCAATCGGGGCTCTCCAGCAGGCCTTAAAAGGCCGCGCCAGTCGGGCGCGTGGTCCCTCCAGCTCCTACCACCATCAGCAGCTCTCCCCAGTCCGGGGATAGAGCCTCCGGCAGTAGGAGGGCAGCGGCAGCAACATCGCCCAATCGGGGCTCTCCAGCAGGCCTTAAAAGGCCGCGCCAGTCGGGCGCGTGGTCCCTCCAGCTCCTACCACCATCAGCAGCTCTCCCCAGTCCGGGGATAGAGCCTCCGGCAGTAGGAGGGCAGCGGCAGCAACATCGCCCAATCGGGGCTCTCCAGCAGGCCTTAAAGGGCCGCGCTAGTCGGGCGCACCCGCGCCGGGCGGGCCCGCGCCTGAGTGCCTCGCCAGAGGGCCCTTTGGCGTGGCCCTTAGGCGGGGCACTTGAAAACACCTGTACTGAATCTACGCCAGCCCCAACGGAGAATACATTGCCATATCCTCTCCAACAAATCTCAAGAATAACTCAATCTACCTTTCAATCCACACGGATCCCCAAGCTACGTTAACCAGCTTTCCCAGGTGAAGCAGTTTCGCTCAATATGGAACTGTTTTGCAAAACTAAGTGTGCAGTCTTTCTTATTATGATCTCACTCTAACTTAAAAATTTTGCTAACATAATTTGGCTTGCTCAGATAATTTGCAGCTATATATTACTAGTGCTTCTTCATTTAGCAGTAGTCATATATTTCCTGTATTACTTATCCAATTCTGCTTTATTCCAATTGTTGTTTCTCACTGGCCACAAATTCTATGCTGCTAATTGTCTATGCTATGCTATATAATTTCTAGCACATAGAATTGGAACGTTCATTAAGCAACCTTTTTGTAACATTTATTTGTTCTCAACTAAACTCTAGAGAATTGACTTTGCCTAGCCTGATACTAATTACCGTACCTCAGAATATTGTAAACCCTATCATTAAGCAAACTTTTGCTAATATTTGTTCATGCCTTGCTAAACACTTGACTTCTTTTTGCAAGTATCTAACAAACACTTCTCTAATTTCCTGCAACAGTCTTCTCCCCTAGCAGCTTTCTGCACATTTATATAGGCTGAGAATGGCCCTCCACATCAAGATAACATTAGGCCTATACCTCTTCCTCATAGGTCTGACACCAGAAATTCTAGCTCTATTTTCTTCACACAATTCCATACCTATCATACATAACTGGAGTAAATGGTCAGGCACCAGTCACCACAATAGAAACTGGGCCCACCGTTCTCATCACCATTATCTAGTACACATACCTCTTCAACATACCTCAAACTTAAATTTAGAAAATCACAATCAACCCCGCTCTCTTAAATGTGCCCTCATTAATGCTCGCTCTCTTCGTAAAAAATGGCCAGTTGTCACAGACATAATAACATCTCACAATCTAGACATCCTTATGGTCACTGAAACATGGCTGTCTCCTGAAGATAACATAATTCTCAATCAGCTCCTCCCCAACAACTTCGTAGTTTTCACCAGTAGCAGACAAAATAAAAGAGGAGGAGGGGTACTATTCCTCGCCAAGACAGAACTTCAGTTTAAAATGGACGACTCTACTAGCAACAACCACTTGGAAACCGTCTCTATCTCTAATAGCATCTGTTCTATAAACTTAGTTTACAGAGCGTCATCATCCTCCCCAGACGATCTGTCAACTATTATAAACCTCGCCTCTAACTCACTGAACCCAAATAGACCCAACTGGATCCTAGGTGATTTTAACTTACCATCTCTACAAGACAATCAATCTGACGCCTTTATAGATGCTCTAGAAACCCTTGGATACAAGCAAGTAATACAACAATCTACGCATATAAAAGGCAACATCCTTGACCTCTTATTTGTCCCACAATCAGCACACAATCAACCTCATAACACTCTATTATCAATCACAGCAGTCCCATGGTCAGACCATAAGCTCATTATGTTCCAGATTCACATTCAAAATAAACAATATTCAAATGACAAGGACCTAAACAAATACTCAAATACCACATCCAGATGCTTCCAACCTTTCAACAGGGAACGGATCCTGGAGGTAAATGATGCACTCGTCAAAGACTCTACTCTAAACCTGGAAGAGATCATCACTTCATGGAACAACAGACTCAACCTCATCTCATCGTGTCCACCTAGAAACAAATCCTCAAGAAAAAAAGCCACGGCACCATGGTTTACATCAGAACTTAAAGAATCCCTAAAATTACTTCGAAAGCTAGAGAAGAGATGGAGGAGGTCACACACCAACAGCAATCAGACTGCATACATGCAACATCTTGACGCTCACCGTAAAGCCATTTCAGAAAAAATGAAACTATATCACACTGACACCCTGAGACGTGCTCTAAATAAACCCCATTACCTATTTACTCTGGTCAAGAAACTAGCTAAGGAACCGTCACCTGAGCACCAGTGTGAAATCAACCCGCAAGAATACGCTTTGTACATACAAGGAGTCCTGCAAGGATCCTCTTTATCATCATTACTATTTAACATATATATGCAGCCTATATGTAACATCGTCAGATCCTTCAACGTCAACTGTATGATCTATGCTGATGACGTGTTATTATATATGCCGTTCTGCATAGACAAGATGAACCTCACCCCCATAACCAACTGTTTTAATGCCATATCAAATTGACTACTTACTCAAAATCTTAGAATTCAACATAAAAAAACAGAAATTCTCTTTATTTCAAGGAATACCAAGTTCATACCACCCACATTCCTTGAAGTTCAAGACGCCAAGCTGCAAGTAAAATCCCACATCCGATACCTTGGAGTGACTCTGGATCAAAAACTGGACATGAAGTCACACATTGCCAACACAGTAAGGGCAGTTTATTTCAAGATTCGTTCCCTCAGACATCTCCGACAACTGATTGATCCGGATGATTTCCGTACTGTATACCAGGCTTTAATCATTCCCCATTTTGACTACGCGAACTCCATTTTACAAGGGCTCCCACAATCTACCCTAAACCCGCTTCAACTAGCCTTGAACAGTGCAGCAAGAGTGCTTTTTGGCGTACCTAAAAGAGAACATGTAACACCTCTTCTGAAACAACTACATTGGCTTCCCATTCAAGCGAGAATCACCTTCAAGACTCTGCTCCTGGCCTTTAAAGCTCACAAAGGACTCGCTCCCGCCTCATTATCAGAGATGATCCAACCAATCACCCCCAACAGACTAAGAAGAACCACAGAATTAAATATGCTAATGGTACCAAAAGAGACTCTAAGATACAACTCCACAACAGTAAGCCGATCTTTCAGTTTATGTGCTCCAAAACTTTGGAATACCCTTCCATCACACATTAGGGCCATCTCTGATCTCAGCCAGTTTAAGAAGGCCTTGAAACATCACCTTTTCATCAATTACTTCCCAGAGGACATAGAAACACAGGCACACGCAAACAGCAACACTTCCCTTCTGAACACGTAATTTCCGCTGACCCAACAACACATCTCATCACGCTCCCATACTACAAGGCTCTTTTCAAACAATATGTCTTCCAAATGTAAATAATTACTCTGACTGCTTTTGTTGTAAATAATTGCCCCGGTTATCCAAGTTATTGTTCCTGTTATATGTAAAACCAGATAAATGTAACTTGTCTGAAGTTTTCTTGTTCTCTGTAAACCGCGCTGATATCGAATAGTGCGGTATATAAAAGATGTTAATAAATAAATAAATAAATAAATAAATAAAATAATCGAGAAAGAAGCACAAAGACAAATTCAAGACCACATCGACACCGCCTCCCCACTAGACTATTGTCAACATGGCTTCAGGGAGTTCCATGGCATTGAAACCCTCCTTACCACCCTTTTCAACAATATTATCACAGGTATTGACAACATCCACCAAGGTTTCGTGCTTATCTTCATAGACATCGCCGCAGCTTTCGACTCGGTACACCACGGTCTGCTCTTAGGGCGACTAAAAGAAAAGGGCATCAATGGCATCGCCCTTGACTGGTGCAGATAATACCTTGATGGAAGATGACAACATGTAAAAACCGGAGCAGCATCATCTGAACCTTTCCACCAAAGACAGGGCGTACCACAAGGGTCGTCCTTATCATCACTCATGTTCAATATATACATACAGCCCATCTGCAATATCATCAGGTCATTCAAGGTGGACTGTCTAATTTATGCTGATGACATTCTTCTCTTCATGCCATTCTCCACAGCGCAAATGGACCTCTCCCCCATAATTGAATGTTTTGATACAGTGTCCGAGTGGCTTCTGTCTCAAAACCTCCATATTCAACACAAGAAAACGGAGGTACTCTTTATCACGAGAGACCAGAGCTTCACCCCGCCACCCCAAATAAAAGTGAAAGAAGCCAAACTCCAAACTAAACCCACAATTCGATACTTAGGGGTCACCTTGGATCAACGTCTGGACATGAAGCTACATATATCCAATACTGTTAGAGCAATATACTTCAAAATCCGGTCACTCAGACATCTTCGCTCCTTATTAGACCCATATGACTTCAGGACAATATACCAAGCATTAATCTTACCTCATTTCGACTTTGCCAATGCCATTCTTCAAGGTCTCCCACAATCTACATTAAATCCACTGCAACTTGCCATGAATGCCGCTGCAAGAGTCCTTTTTGGAGCATCGAGAAGTGACCATGTAACGCCTATCCTGATGCAGCTCCACTGGCTCCCCATACATGGAAGACTTTTGTTCAAGACCTTGCTTCTCACATTCAAAGCCATCAATGGCATCACTTCCTCTTCACTAATTGACCTCATTCAGTCCATCCCGCCTAACCGAACGAGAATATCCACATCCACAAACGCTCTAGTAATTCCAAAGGCATCAACAAAATGCACATTAACAACTTCAAAGAGAGCTTTCAGTCTCTATGCTCCAAAATGTTGGAACACATTACCACCAGATATCCGCGCTGTCACCGATCTAGCGCAATTCAGAAAAACACTTAAATTCCACTTATTCCTCCATTACTACCAGATTACCCAGACACCAACTTAAGTACGCCTCTTCAATATTAGCCTATCATCTAAGATAGTATCCTAATCCTTAGCACAAAGCTTAGATTAGCCAGACCCTAACTTAACCACACCTTTCGACATTAGCCTACCTTTTAAGATAGTATCCTAATTCTTAGTACAAAGCTTACTGTACATATGTTAATTGTTCAAGTTCTTATTTCCCTATGTTATCCAAGTTGATTTTCCTGTTTATTTATTTAATTCTCTTATATACCGCGCTATTCTGCATCAGTGCGGTTTACATTGAACAAACTGAAATTACATTGAACAGGGCATTATAACTTGGAGATAACTATTTTACAGGGAACATGGTCTATGGAGGGTTAAGTGGCTTGCCCAAGACCACAAGGAGCACCTGTGGGACTAGAAACCCCAGTCCTTCCGGCCCAAGGTTTCTGTCCTCTAGTGGGATTTGAACCCCCGACCTTCCGGCCTGAAGTATCTTGCCCCTTACCTGTTTTATGTAAAACCAAACAGCTTATGTTATGGTCCTTTGTTTTATGTAAACCGCGCTGATTGTAAATAGTGCGGTATATAAGAGATTGTAATAAATAAAATAAATAAATAAATATGGTGCAGTGTGCCTATACTGTTCAATCCATGCTCCCTATCCCCAGGAGTCCTGACAGCCCATCAGAGTGGGCTGTCAGTCACCCTGGTCATATGGTGCAGTGTGCCTATGCTGTTCAATCCATTCTCCCCATCTCCAGGAGTCCTGATACCTGCGTATGGTGTCCTGGCAGTCACCCTGGTGCTATGCTGTATGTTGCTGATGATGTGTCCTAGGACACCCAAACCCCAGGGGGCCTGAGAGCTGATTGCAATGGAGGGTATGTCAGTCAGATATGTTCTTAGGGCATGGTGGGTAGGTTGCACATCTCCCCTAGTCCATGAGGTCCACAGCTCATCACACACACCGTTGATGTATCCAGATGATATGGTAGGCGCAGATGTGGATGTGCGTAAAAAAACCTCACCCACATTAGCTATGAGATCCGATTCTGAAGGTCTGTAACAGAGACATGTCCCCAGAACTGCATGCTGAGTCAGGTCACACATCTGCCCAGCCGCCAGGAATCACACACCTGTTTGCAGATGAACATCACAGATGCTGCTGGAAGGACACATGCACCTGTTGAGGTTGCACACCACAGCCTGAAACCCAGACATGAGCACAGGTGGCAATAGCCCATACCCGTGCAATGGCCCCTTGCCCCTAGTGTTGGCAGGCACACCTGCCATAACCATCCAAGGTCCAGGTCATAGGAACATAACAACATCAGATAGCCCAGAATGGGACAGATGCAAGTCCACCAAGACCAGTATGCTCCTTGCAACAGTGGCCAATCTAGGTCAGACGTACCTACCAGTATCCCCAAGACTGACAGGTTACACAATGCTTGCAGTGTGTCAAGCATTGCTATCCATGGCCTTGTAGAAAGCCACATGTCATGGATGTGGCCCCTGGTAAGGTGAATAGGGCCACCCACCCAACGTCCCATGTATGGACACATCACCCATGTGTGCTGGGATATCATGTTGCCAGTGTGTTTGGGTCGGATGACATGTGTAGATCATGTCAACACAAATGTGTGAAACATACCACATACAGGGTTAGGGGGGGTAGCCTGGACAACATCATTGCCAACCCAAACGTGGTATGGCCGTGCCATGTCATTCAAGGGGGCCACAGAGGAATGGAATGGTGTGTTTAGGGTGCCACGCACAATGCACATAGGTGTCACTGCGCACATGCCCAGACCCACAGGGGACCCGGGCTAATATTCCAACCTTGGGGAGAGGCATAAACATGGTGGGAGCAGACACCTCTATTGACCAGTGTGTACAACAACAGAGAGGTAAAGGAGGGGACAGAGAGATTACAGACACCTGTAGTTTGCCTCCGACACCTCCGTGCTGCCTCTCACATGTGAGAGATCTGTACAGTGTAATAGTGAGCAGTCAGTCAGTATGTGATGTTGTGGGGTCTGACAGCTGGGGACAGGAAGGTGCAGTGTGTGTTGCACAGCTAGAACATGACATATGTTTGTTTCTCTTGTGTTTCCCAATGCACAGGACATACTTTGTGAAGATGCTGTTGCTGTGGTGCATTGGCACGTGACTGTACATCAGCCAAAATGCTGTGGTCCGGGGTAGGTGGATCTACATCTACATTGTCTGTGCCAGCAGTCAGGGGGAAAACATGTCCTTAGTGATGTGTCATGTTGTGCAGATGTTGTGGTTCACCTTTTTTTCCTTACACCTCCCTAACCCATATCTTGCTGTTGTCACACATATCCCCATGTGTTTGCGTCCAGTATGTCCTCTGCAACACTGTCTCTGGGACATGTACAACAGAGCTGCATGTGTGTGGAGGTCGTTTTGTTTTTGGTGGTGGCCTACACTTGCACCCTACCCCAACATTGTACCATCAGCCAACACCAGGGTATCACTGCATTTCACTGGGCCTTTATGTCTACAAATCTCCACTTGTGCACATACAGGCCATGTGTTACAGCTGGCACGCTGACCTTAGCATACTGTGTGGGTGTGTGTTTATGGGTTGGCTGTGTGATGATGCAGTGTTCAGGCATAGTACATTATCATGTGCTGTGAGGGGTCTGTGCACCTGGGGGGGCAGTGGTGACTGTGCTACCTCTACCATAGTGCTGTTTACCTTGTGAACATTCTCGACATGTGTTGTGTGCTGTGAGTAGAACTGTGTCTTGTGTTTTGGCAGACCACTGTTGACCAGCTTTTTTTTATCACAGATATCGGCATAATGTGGACATGCATCAACAGTGGCTTGATATGGTGATTCTACATGTTTTGCTGACATTGTCTCCCTTCACTGTGAACTGATATGGCCGTTGAGTCGCTCAAGGGATCAATGACGTACACCTGATGTACACACAAGGTAGTTTGCACAGAAACAGATGCATATAGTGTGTAGCTGTGAGACACCTGTGTGACATGAGCATGGACATGACCATATCCATGTGACACCCGTGTCTGTGTTTATGATTCAAGATGTCACCAATATGCGGTGTGTTTTGTGTTGAGATCATGTCATGTTTGCCCTTGCATCCCTTTCTTCTGTATTTCCTAAGGTGTGACTCTCTGCAATTTGTGCTGTTTTTGCAAGGTGTCTAACAATACAATACTTATCCTCTCCTGACACAGGGCAGAGGACATACCGGACACATCTCTTACAGTGCATCTGGCGTCGCCATCACCCACCTGGGGGACACAACACCATGGAACTTTTTGTGGAAAATTGTGCCATTGGATGTTTGACCTCTGCAAGTGGGACACATGCCTGGGATTGACAGTATTACTCTTGGACTGCTACTTTGCCCATGACAGACCTGTCCAACACACTGTTGCTGCCATGCTCTGGCTGGGAGTCCTGCTCATTGCAGGGGACACACATGAACTTTCAAGGACTGTGGCATATTGGGATGTGACACTTGACTATGCATGCCCAGGGTTGCAAGGACAGTTTTAACCTGACCTGTTGGATGGCAGATACACTTTTCACTTTGGACACTGTGTACTGATCCCACGTGTGCAGCAGGGACTGACATTGTCACTGTATGTTGTACATTCCTCCACAGTTGTGTTGTTGTTGTGTTTTGGCCATGTGTGTGACATGGCACACAGGATACGCTCATCTGTTTGTTTCAACACAAGCATACAGCCATGTTTGTGGCATAGGGGCAACGATGGAGCAGTCCTATTGTCTATGTCCACCTGCTCTCCACCTGGACATGATACAGGTTTTGCCATAACAACGCTTTCATGCACACCACCATCCTGGATTGATGTTCGCAATGGCCAAGGGTGTTTACGTCCATATGTGGCATCACTGTATCATGTTGGTATGTGGATGGTGCTTGTGCATATGACTGACTATGTTTGTGAACCACAGCATGTGGACCTATGGCTTCTGTGTGGTTCACTGTAACATGTTTGCCCATCATTTCCATCTTCACATGCTGGTTCTTGTGTTTGTTTACTGTACAGACGTGACACTCTGCATTTATGTACACACCTTGCATTGCATGTCTGCACGGTCCTGTTTATCCCCTGCAGTAACGACACTCACATTGCCCCATTATATTTGGAGTGTGGCAGTGTGGGTGTCCGTTGTCCTCCTTCAATCGTGCATTCCATGTGCCATGCTATATGTGCCCAAACACTGTCTACCCAACAAACAGTGCAGGGGGACCTCCTGCATGGTTTTATCTCTGCAGGTTTCTTCAGATAGTTTAGTTTGTATTCTCTCTGTGTTCATGTGCCTCTGCTACCTGTTAGCATATCCTCATTGTGCTTTTGATGATTGTTTGGGTTTACATTGTTGCAGCTTTGATTCCTAGATCAGGCATTAGGTGAGAGCTGAAACATTACTTTCAGAATGTGTTTTTAACATTAAAACATTGTGACAACATATGCTGTTTTCATTTGTGTGCCTCCTGTGTTGCCAGATGGATATGTTGTGAGGGACAGGTGATGTGTGTTGGGTCCTCATCATGCAGCGCCTACTGTCTACATGCACTCATATGTGTGTAACACATTTGAGGCATGTAGCAGCAGGTGGGGGTGGGGGCCTGCTGCCCAGTGCATAGCATGCACCTGATGCACATTATATCTCCTGCCCTTCATTTGTGGTCAAGCCAGTGACCTTTCTGTAGGATGTGGGTTGCTGCCCTGCTAAATGTGTTTCCGTCTTTCACCAGGGATGCACTCACCTTGATATTATGATGGCAGTGTCTACACTATCTGTGATGAATAACCCAAATAAAGATATGTATTTGACATACATTTATCTCTTTTGCTGCTTGATCATGGTGACAAACATGCAATGCAATGTGTGACTTTGAGTCAGTCCTGACACCTTGTGACCCAGGGAGTCCAGGGTTTTCTTGGCAGTGTCACTGGAGGTGGATTGCCAGGCCTTTGTTCAAAGGTAATGGAGGGTTACGTGACTTGCCGAAGGCCACATGGGGTGCTAGAAGGAATGGAACTCTGGTTGCTTGGTGACCAGGCCAGGTGTCTGACCACTAGGCTACTCCTCCACTCTTTGATCACACCAACACTTGTATCTACTGTGGTGAAGAGGATGCTACAGAGGAAATGGAATGGCAGGGAGAGGAGCCCTGTTCCTTTAAATCTAGAGAGAAAAGCAGTTCCCATAGAAACCACAAGCCTCCAGGGCAGAGTATTCCGAGTGCTAAGCTCCGCCCACCTAGTGACGTCAGGGCTAGGTTGAGCACTGATGAGCTTCACATGGGCAGGAAGAAAGGTGTGGTGCCTGAAAGGCACCAGTTTAAAAGTGTTTCAGTTTTAGAACAAACAGAAGCGCAGCAGAGAGAAGCGCAGCAGAGAGAAACGCAGCAGAGAGGAACAGAAACGAAGCAGCAGCAAGATGAGCAGGCAGTGTTTGGAGACCGTGGAGTTCCAGAAGCAGTTCAAGTAAGGGGAGCTGATTCTGAAGGGAACAAGCCTGGAATCAGAAACTTGCTGGGTTTGGAAGTAGGTACTTTAGTTCCATTGAAAAGAGGAGCTTCAGGAAGAGACCTGGCTGATTCACATGCAAGAGTAAAAGAGAAACAGATGGTGTCTAGAACCTAGGGCAGGCAACAGTTTCCAGGACAAAGGAGTGTTTCCAGGTGGGGAAGTAGTTCAAGACAGCACTTAAACCCTGAAGGTAATGAAAATGTCTTTTCTTTAATTCCTAACCAAAGCCAGGCTGAAGGCATTGTTAAAGAATTAAGAGACAGTGCTAAACGCTGTGTGCCCCTGAACTCTGGAAAGCAAACCTTTATTAAGCCTAGAACTTATGCCAGTGACTGCCAAACCTCCACTCTAACAGGGGTTGCTAACTTGTTGAAAGGGAGAGAAACTCCGTTGCAAGAGCCTGGGACTGGAGACCATAGGGAACAGCTGTTGTTAAGATTGCAGGAGCTGATAAGGCAGGAGAATAACCAGTCAGCTGATATTCAGGATAGACACAGCGAATCTGGAAATGAAATGGATATAGATTTGTTGGAGGATCCTAATGGTTCAGATATAGAAGAAATGCAGTGTTCTCTGTGTCTGGCCAAGAACATGAATAGCTGCTGATTCTTTGCCTATGTAAAAGACTGTAGCAGGAAAGCCATTTAAGGACTTGTGCTGTGCATGGCTTGGAGAAAGGAAGCTGTTGAAAAGAATGACAAGTGTTGGTCTTCCAACTTGTACAAAGTAAAAATCCTGTTTTGAAAGTGAATAACAAGAGGACAATCTGGAGAACAGATTGAGCTTTAAAAGCTTGTTCCTCACGGGAAGTGGAAAGCTGATGTTTTAAAAGGAAATCCTGTATTTTTGTGTTCAACCTGTTTTCACATTCTTGTTTGCCTTATTGGAGAGTTTATCCAATTTCAGTTGAGGTTTTTGAATTCAATGCGGAGGGGAAACCCCGAAATAAAATTCTCTGTTTTGCCTATTTACCGTGTGGTCACACTCCTTGCTCTAAAAACTACATTACCCAGCAGCCTTCCTTGGAGGCCATCTTGGACAGTAATTGTAGAGAGTAAGACAGGCATGTTCACCTGCTCCTAGGCTACCGCCTGGATGAGTAGGTGTGACACTACCGAATTCCTGTTAATGTACATGGCCATCCTTCTACAGTGGCATCTGTGTATCTGCCAGCCATTTGCAACGTCACTGGGTATAACAAATTCCCATACACACCCTCCCTTTGGGTTACTATTTTGGCATTGTGCTCAAGGTGCTCATAGTGGTTGTTTGGGGTAGTGGTTACAGGCATGTGTTTAACACCATAGGTTTCTGGTTTGGTCCCCACTTTTTTTTCTTCCGTGTAGTGCTAACATGACCATTAGGCACCAGCAGGTTCAGCACCTCTGCACACACCCTTCCATCTCTTCGCTGTATGCCAGGATGTCGCCTCTGTGCTGCCTAGCCATCACATAATAGCTGTTCCATATGTCTCTTTCTTTATGGTGTTTACCTGGCAGTCCGCTTGGGGGTTTGTTATTGCTGTAGTTCAGCTGGTGTGTGGTACACCTGATTGCATGATCAATTGTCTCCTGTCCTATTCCAGATTTTGCTGCAGCCCCACAGAACATCCTCTACTGCCCTTGGGGTTCAGGTTCTTTCCGGTTTTTCATGCTGTATCCACTACATAACATTTCATTGTGTGTGTGCATGTCGTTCTATGTGGCTCAGGTCCCAATTCCAGACTGTGATCTGATCTGTACACAGCAGATCTGCATGTGCATTTCATCCTGGTTACTGTTGGGGGTTTGCCTATCCTGACAGCAGGCATCTTGTGTGCTGCCCGGCACTATTTTTGTGTGCAGCCTTTGGTGATGGGTTCATGTTGGTGGTGTGGCCTACCGGTTTGTGCATTGCCCTGTGTGCTAATGGTCATAGGTTTGATTCCTCACTGTTCTTTTTCATTTGTCTGCCTGTCCTGACGTAGCTACATTTCATTCCTCTGACAGTCATATCTGTGCAGTTCTGTACTGTACGCACATTGTACCCTTATCACATTTCTGACCATCCTTCTGTCCATCCACATGTGTCTGTCAGCTGTGTGCTGTCCTACCCTGATGTGCATGCTGCTACCCCACGTCCTGACCTCCTACACATTGCTGCATTGCAGCTCTCCCTGGTTGCCTCTCCTGTGTGTGCTCTGCAGGGCACTGCTACTCCACTGTCATCCTGACATTCCACCTTTCCTGCCACTTCTCCCTCTTCTGCTTTACACATGTTCCCAACCTCTGCCACACACTGTCATTATTGCATAGTACATTACCATCATTATGTGTGTAGCTACAGCTGTCCCCCGATATGTTTGTCCATTATTCCAGCTGCCACATGGTCTGGGGGCTGATTTGTGTGGTCTATCGGCTCTGATCTGCATCCTTCCATTACATATGCATTGTCTTTCCTTGCTGCTCTGTGCAGTGTTTGAGTTACATGTGTGTTTGTCACATACCTCTCTTGCGCTTCTTATTGGGGGACCTTACTGCTCTTGGCCAACGTTTTTGGGTTCACCTATACATCCTTGGGACATCTTACACCACACTTTCAATTCAGGCAGCTTCTGGGGGGCCTACTATGGTGCCTTGGGAGTTAGCAAACTTTCAACATGGCCTCTGGGGCACATTATTACCCGCCTTCACTGACGTGGTTAGTTAGGATGTGCCTTCTGGTACACCGAAAAAGATGCAGTACTTTATGGCACTAAGGTGCAGTTATGTTTTAGACAGCAGCACAGATTGCTGTACAGTTGCAAGCAGAAAAAAAATTCACCTCTGCCAACCTTTGTCATTGGGCACACTGGGGACTTGAACTCATGACCTCTGTACCATCAGACAGTGTCTTAACCATTATATTCCATCTCTGTTGCACTGTTTGCAGGTCAGTGCACCTACTTCAGGTTTCCATGCGTTAACATGCACAGTGCTGCCATCAGAAACAGTACTGTAACCTTACGGTGCCTCATAGGGCACCCCATACAGCACCTTCTAAGGCTCCCTAAGGGCAGCATTATAGGGTGCCTTGGCGGACAGTGCACTTTATGATATGCCCTCTGGAGTGCCTTCTGGGGCACCTTAGGTTACGGCACTTTGAGGGTGTGTTGGCTGGCAGCACAGATTTCGATAAAACTGGCACATGCCTCTGACAGCGCTGGGTAAAGGTATTATTCTTCATCTGGCCCACTCTGGAATCAAACTCATGATCCCTATATCATCAGTCAGTGTATTATCCATTGTACTACACCTCTGTTACTCTGCTTGCACATCAGCGCACCTACTTCAGGTTTCCATGCATTAACATGCGCAGTGCTGCCATCAAA
The DNA here is from genome assembly GCA_033557465.1 of Ichthyophis bannanicus. Classification (NCBI taxonomy): domain Eukaryota; kingdom Metazoa; phylum Chordata; class Amphibia; order Gymnophiona; family Ichthyophiidae; genus Ichthyophis; species Ichthyophis bannanicus. Next base: position 1,609,701,073 of record CM066031.1, read on the forward strand.
CACAGTACTGTAACCTTACAGTGCTTCATAGGGCGCCCCATACAGCACCTTCTGAGGCTCCCTATTGGCAACATTATAGGGTGCTGTGGCGGACAGTGCACTTTATAATGTGCCCTATGGAGTGCCTTATAGGGTGCCTTATGCGGCACCTTAGGTAACGGCACGTGAGGGTGTGTTTGCTGGCAGCAATTAATAAAATGCAAAAAAAGTGCTGCAGGAAACAATACTTACATGACAAAGCTGATGCTTCAGCCAGCCTTAAGTATTAGGCACACTGGGGATCAAACTCATGACCCCTGTATCATCAGTCAGTGCCTTAACCATTGTGCTACACTGCTGTTCCTCCTTGCATGTCAGCACACCTACTTAAGATTTTCATGCGTTTAAATGCAATAGTGCTGCCATCAAAAACAGTGCTATGACCTTGCCGTGCCTCATAGGGCACCCTATATGGTGCCCTATAGGCCACCCTTTAAGCAACATTGTAGGGTGCCGTGGCGGACAGTGCACTTTAAAATGTGCCCTCTGGGGTACCTTATGGGGTGCCTTATGCAGCACCTTATGTTACAGCGCTTTGAGAGTGCGTTTGCTAGCAGCAGTAATTAAAATAAAATTAAAATGCCTCATAATGCAATATTACACATAAATGGTAGTGCCTCAGCCAACCTTATTCATCGGGCACAGTGGGGGATTGAACCCATGACCCCTGCACCATCTGTTAGTGTCTTCACCATTGTACTGCAGCCCTGCTTCTCTGTGTGCACATCAGCATGCCTGCTTATGCTTTCCGTGCGCGTTACTCGTGTGCTAATGTGCGCGGTGCACAAGAGCGCGCGCGCTAATCCCGTTTTTCTATTTTTGACCGGACCGCCCACTCCTTATATGGCATCCTGCAGACTAACGTGGCACGCACGTTAAGAAACTTTAGTAAACATACCCCATAATGTTTACTGTTTTTTTGTAATGGACAGAGGTGGTAAGTTAGTCCTTATCAGGAGCAGTTGGAAGTTCAGAGCCAGAGAGGTCTTAAATAAATATACTGCACACTATGGTGCAGACAAAATCATTTCAAACGTTGGGTACACCTTCCCATAAAGCGGTATGGGCACAAAGAATATGTGCAATACTTAGGACAACTATGTCAGATCTGCAAATCAACAGCATTTAAAAAAAAAAGAAGGAAAGGGATAGCATTTAGCATCGAGACCAAACCATCAGTCTAGTGATAGGTCATTGTGAATATGAAAAACAAGGAAATGTTCAATAATATATATTTATTTATTAATCAATTTTAACGAAGTGCAAAAAATATATGTTGCTTATTTAACCATTTATCTATACTGCCTTCTCCTTCAATCAATTACTATAAACAGGTACTAGATGCATTCCCTTGTCCCCAAAGGGCACACAATCTATGTGTACCTGAGACAATGGAGGGTTAATGGGCTTGCCCTAGGCCAAAAGGAGTACCTATAGGACTAGAAAGCCCAGTCTCTCCAGGCTGAAATTGATGTCCCCAGATGGGACTTGAACCCCTGGCCCGCTTTAGCCTGAAGTACCATGTCCTGACCATTAGGCCACTCCTATGGCTGTGTAATTAGGTTTTTATTTTATTAAAAATATAAAACTAGTAACAAAGGCCTATCAGGATGCTATAAAAGTGCTTATCGAAGAAATGGCATCTCATGCCCAAGGACAGGTGATTAGCATACAATCGCGTATATATAAAAAATATATTTTATTTTTAAGAAAAAGTAACCAATGTAATCTTTTAAAAAAAAAGGAAAGGGGGAATTAGAACTCTGAAAAAACTTGCAACGGGCATGTAGTGATGTAATAAAAGTGATCACGCACAGGTAGAAGTGTATCAAAGGAAGGAAAAACCTAGCTGTTTTTCTAGCCCCAAAATAGCAACAACAAATGAGTGAATATCAATACCGTAAATAAGGGTATTTTAGAATCTATTTCACTGGGGCACAGGGAATATTTTGTTATTTAAAAAGGAAGCTCTTACCCTATGGTCACAGCATGGAAACTATTTTTGAAAGCACTTGAGACGGCAACACAAAGCCTGGCAGGTTTCTGAAAAAATGCTAGAGAACTGACGGTGTTTTAAAGAGGAACCGGTGTCTCATGCCAAAAAACTAGTTCATTAACATATCTTCGTGCATGAGCGAAAGTTCTATAAATGGGAAATCATAGCAGAAGTTTGCTTGAAAGTATACTGAAATAAATAATTAAATGAATGGAACACTGAAAAACTCTCAATGAGCAGGCAACAATTTAGAAATAAAAATAAAAGTGAGCACATCGATATGTTTCTGGGGAATGGGAAAGCATAAAAAAAATAAAAAACAAAATCTTAACATGCTTCTAAAGAAACAAGTAGGTAGGACTCTGAAAAAATTATATAGTAATATAATAAAGGCGATCTCGCTCAGAAATAAAGAACGACAGGGGATGTGTATCGCAGAGAGGTAAAAACGTCAGGAACAAATGTAGCTGTTTTTCTTGTCCAAAAGTATTCACTGCTAAGTGGGTGAATGTAAATACCTCAAAAACTTTATGTTTAGGATTCTATTTCACCAAGGTACAGAGACATTTTGTTTCAAGGAGTGCCAGTGGGAATTGAACCCAGCTCTTTTAGATGATAGGCTGTTGTTCTAACCACTGGACTACTCCTGCAGTTGTTTTGCAATAAGTGCACTCTTCCCAATTTCATTTCAAAATGAAAGCACATACCTAGTCATCTTACAAACAGTAGAATGCAGTATCATTTGGAAAAATGGCACCCTTCCTAACTCAGTACAAAGGAGGCACTGATCCTAGGCTGGGATGCATCCAGGAGTGGAAATAATAGTAGTGGGAAAGTTACTGGTAAAGTGTAGCCCCTAGCCTCTTCACTGGTCAAATAGCATGGAAGCACATCCAACATACATCAAAGCAAGCTACCATGGAAGAGATGGGGTGGTGTTCTGCAGCACTTTATGGTTCAGGCAGCAGACAGCATCAAAGGCGGTGACATGGTGCATTGGGGAAATGATAGCTCTGGATGATCATCCCCTGAACATGGTTGAGAAAGTGGAGTTAAAGAGACTACTGCATCTCTTAACAATCAATTACCAAGTGCCCTGCAAAACAACTTTTAGCACCACTATTGAAAACCTGTACCACTGTGGCAATGTGAGGAAGCTATACAATTTAGTTGAAAACATATGTATTAGGGACCATCAGAAGGGAAACCAGCTCTGTGCGTGTGTAAAGCTTCATCTGCTGAAACCTTTACTCCCAATGTTTATTCATCAGTCCCTTACAAAGTCCACTCTCTTCTTTTATTCAAATAATGCTTTTAATCTGCAACTGCAAAGAGGCCTGATTCCGTAGCCATCACATGACAAGGTTTCACACAATGGCTGCCAACCATCGGAATGCTCTGATCCCACCCCAGAGGTCCTCCATGCAAAATGCAGATATTGCAAAAAGGTGCCTGTGATATTTGCATTTCTCCCATGACAGCTGCTACCGCCATGGGATAAATCTGTGTTAACCACACAGTAGCACCTAATGCCTTTAATAAACATGCCCCTATGTGTGGAAGGTTGTGTCTGCTCCCAAGCAGACATTAATGTCTATGGCTTCAATCTAAGAGCAGTTTCTGTTCCTTTGCCACTGGTGTCTTCTAAAAACCCAGAGGTACCTATGTTTCTTTATAAAATAGCCTCCAAATAGGTGCCTACTTAGACTTCTCATATAATCAGCCTGTTATAAAATTATCTTCCATGTCTCTATTTCCTATTTGGAAACAGCAATACAAGCATACTTCAATAAAGTTGCCTATTGGTATTTATACCTGCTTTGAGCCCCACATAGGTGTCACATAGATCCTAAATTGGACCAGGGATTTGGAGTAATGATTGAGTAAGCATTTACAAGCATCACAGAAAGCCAAATATTTGAGTTGGCCTGTTGGCTTCCTTTGTATGTGCACTTACATATGCAGGTTGCAACGTCCACCACTTTCATGTGCAAGAGCCACAATTTACATGTGCAGAGTTCTGAGTGATGCCACACTTTTTTTAAATGTGTTTCTTTGTCTACTTTATATGCTACCAAATGCATGTATTTTCCCATGGCCTTATAGGCACTGTATTTTATGAAAGGCTCCATGTTCAATTAGCCTTCCATTTAATACCCTGCAAAATTCAAACAAACTGAGCATCCCTTTTCCTACCTGGATGGCCTATGTAAAATTGGATTTCAGCTATTGGTAGAAAACATATGTAATAATACACTTGTGAATTTTCGGTATCTATCTGTGAAAGTTTAGTTTATGCAGTGAGGTTAAGGTGGCAGTGCCATAATATTCTAGATGTTGATACAAATTGTGGCCATTGCTGGAATTGCAGCCTTTCCTATCGACTAGACAGGCACAAGTATATTATGATAAGAAATTTGCCCCGAATATGTTTGCTAGCAATATTGAGAAGCTGCCTATGTTGACAAATAGAAGGAAGGAGGACCATACCTGTGCGGGAAGCAACCAACAAACCTGCATTGGAGTCAGAGGCAGTAGTTCATAGGCCAGAGACATGTGCAACTGTTGCGTACGGATTTTGCAAGCTCTACGGACATCATGGCCTACACACACAGTGAGATTAATAACAACAAAAACAGGAGGCCCCAAATGTAGCACAGGTAAACATCCTTTGGCTAAAGCGGTAGAGGAAACTGGTTGCCTTTATGGCAATGATGAGAGATCAATGAAAGGGTGATAAGAAGAGAAAGGTGAGAGAGAGCAGAGGGTGAGAAAAGGGAAAGTTTGTGAGGGGTATGATCTAGGGATGTGCATTCATTAGTGCACATTCGGCTTGTTAGAATTCCTTACAAATCTTAGGGGACCTTTTACTAAGCTGTTTGAATAGTTACTGTGGGGTTTGCTGCTGTCTGTGGTAACTGTTGGCATGCTGGCATGACAGCTAGCATGTGGAATGGGGAGGGGTTGAGGCAGAGCGTGTGGCTGGTGACACCTAGCACGCAGGATGTTGCGATGCTGATGGTGTGGCTGCATTTAGCAGCTCAAAGGTGGCATTAAGTATAGCCGTGCCCAGCAGTCTAGCAGCACAGCCGCTGCCAAAACTACCCCTCACAGGAAAGTTGCTGTGGTAAGTGCAACTACATAAGAACATAAGATATGCCATACTGGGTCAGACCAAGGTCCATCAAGCCCAGTATTCTGTTTCCAACAGTGGCCAATCTAGGTCATATGTACTGTCCCCAGGCGCCCCTACTGGCGTAGGAAATAAGGGCGTCCGGTGACATTTAATTTATATTAAGGAGTGGTTGAGCTGAAGGAACAGGAGGATTCTGGTCCTTGTAGTGCAGAACTCCTTATAAAGAACAGTCTACGCCAAAGTGTAGGGTAACAAGGCTTTATTTCCCCATTCAACGCTTAGGTTCAATAAGACACAAAAGAAAATGAAGGTAATTCTTTCCTCTAACAAAAAGGTTCCACCGTGATATAAACAGTTAAGGGTTGTAGGCTTCACAATTAACTGTTTAACTGGGTTAAGGCTTCTTTTAAATCAATAGAAATTAACATCAGGAAACAAATGGTTATCAACTTCACCATATGCAGAGTTCTCTTTTCTCTATACATCTAACAAGGCAATCAAGCTAGTTCTTGAACAGAAGTTACATTCCATTGGTTCACTCTGAGGAATGGGAACACTGGTTTCACAATCAAAGTCCATTGATTCTGGGTCACTCCCTTCTTCAGTGCTATGACTGTCTTCAGTATCTGCTAACTCCTCACAGGGGTTCTTCTGTTTCTCATACAACTTCCTTATCACACTGTTGGGAAGTACTTTTAAAAGGTTAGCTTTACTTCTTCTAACTTTCTGAGGCTTATCTATTTCCATAAGGTTTTCATCACTTAAACTTTCCCTTATAATGAAAGGCTTTTCATAACTCGGCTTCTGTAGGCTGCCACACCCAGGACTCAGCTTGCGACGTAGCTTCTCAGGCTGACAAGCTGTTCTGTGCACTGCTCTACAATCAGAGTTACCAGGAAAACCTGACGTGGATTTCCACTCTCTGTGTTTCTTGGCATAAGTATCACTGTAGAAGGAATCTCCTTTCCTTGTGCCTTTCTGGTTTAGCATAGGAGACTTACTTGGGCTAGGAGAGTTGCTTTCATCAGGCAAGCTGCTTCTTTGGTTTGCTTGGCTTTGGAATCCGTTCCAATACCTTTGGCCTCTCTGGACTTTATCCCTTTGAGAATACCACTTTTGGATTCTGTCTCCTTGAGTTGGCTGCACATGGAAGCCTTCCTCTTCCAGGCTTCTCTCACTGGTCCTGCTGCCGGTCCTTCTGACCTCGCTCTTGCCTCCTCCTGTTTCTCTCCTTGTTCCTTCAATCCTACTGATCCTCTGGTTTCCTTTATAAAGGGATTTCTGGTTTGCCCGTTCTGAGTTTGAGGACAGGTGAAACTGCTTGTTATTAATGTGATCAATGCTAGAGCACGTTGCTTCCGGTACTGTGTAATTGTTCATGCGCCCTCTGGCTGAGCTGCGCTGGAACTGCGCTCTCTGCCTTTTCTGAGTTCCATGAAAATCAGGAGTTTTTTTCAACACTGTTTCTTTTCTAGCTCCAGCCTCATGACAGTACCTAGAAGTTTCCCCAAGGGACACAGGTTCCACACTGCTTGTATTGGTTCAAGCATTGATATCCTGGGTCCCTTCTTAATAATGGTTTATGGACCTTTCCTCCAGGAACTTGTCCAAACCTTTTTTAAACCCAGCTACACTAACAGCCTTTACTACATCCTCCGGTAACAAATTCCAGAGTTTGATTACACGTTGAGTGAAAAAATATTTTCTTTTATTAGTCTTAAATAGTTTACCCTGTAGCTTCATTGCATGTCCCCTATTCTTTCTATATTCTGATAAGGTAAACAATCGATCTACGTTTACCCGTTCCACTCCGTTCATTAATTTATAGACTTCTATCATATCTCCCCTCAGCCATCTCTTTTCCAGATTAAAGAGCCCTAACCTTTTTAGCTTTTCTTCATAGGTGTATCCTTCCATCCCTTTTACCATTTTGGTGGCTCTTCTCTGAACCTTTTCTAAAATCGCTATATCCTTTTTAAGATACGGCGACCAGAATTACACACAATATTCAAGGTGCGGTCTCACTCATACAAAACTCCTCAGCAAACCCATTGTACTAATCAGGGTCGCAAATTATCATGAACCAAGGAGAGAGATCAAATACTAATGTCTTTAACAATAAGTACAGATTTTAAACCTCATTCCGGGAGACCATATCAGTGGGAAAAATAAAGGGAACTACAGCACAGGGTATGTAGCTCATGTGCGGTGAGGTTGCCACTAACTTAAAGTCTTTCTAAAAATGAACGAGATGCTTTGCGAACCCTCAGTAGTAGAACAGATATTGTTATTCGCAAGGCGGATAAAGGGGGTGCTATAGTCATCTTAGATCGGGACTATTATATTTTGGAAGCTTTGGGACAGTTGATGGATAGTTCTGTCTATAAGGAGTTAACATCTGATCCTACACCGTATATACGGTCTAAAGTTCGAGATTTGACAGATATGGCGCTGAAGGATAAGATTATTTCCAAGAAAGAATGGAATTACTTAAATGTTTCTAGTCCGCGGATGGCCATTTTCTACACTGTTCCTAAGATCCATAAAAGCTTGACCAGTCCCCCAGGGCGTCCAATAGTATCCACCAATGGCTCAATTCTTGAACCTGTTTCCACCTTTATAGATTCTTATCTGCGCCCTCTACTTGTTTATATTCCATCTTATATTAAAGACACGACGGCTTTTTTGGGTTTATTGACCCGGAGTAATGAATGGGCTACTGATGATTTGACGCTATTGGTGACGCTGGACGTTAATTCTCTATACACCAGTATCCCGCAAGAGGCTGCCTTCGAAACAGTTCAATGTTATTTACACAAGAGGGGAGATTTAAGTGATGTTCAACTTGATTTTTTGCTACAATTAGCACGTTTGGCTATTTTTTAAAACCATTTTGTGTTTGAAGGAACGATCTACCATCAAATTTCTGGAGTGGCTATGGGGGCCACATGTGCCCCCTCCATAGCTAATCTATATATGGCAATTTTTGAAGATCGATGGTTATATTCTAACCCTTTCAGATCGAACATCAAGATCTGGTGCCATTATATAGATGATGTTTTTATGATATGGCAAGGTTCATCTGTCCTTCTCGAGACTTTTTTTGAGTGGCTGAATAATTGTGATTCACACATACAATTTACTCATGTTTACCACCATTTGGAAATAACTTATCTGGATGTGAGAATTAGAAGGGGTATTGACACTTGGGAAACCACAGTGCATCGGAAACACACTGATCGCAATACTTTTTTGCATTTTCAGAGCGCTCATCCGGTAGGTTTAAAAACCGGGCTTCCTTTTTCACAATTCCTCCGCTACAGAAGAAATTGTTCTACGCTGAAGGAATTTAAAACTGCGTTGTGCGGTTTGAAGAGTAATTTTTTAGCTCGAGGATACCCCACAAGTACAGTGCAAAAGGCTTATAAACGAGCGCTACATAATAACCGTGAGCTGTTGTTGAACCATCATGGAACTACACAAACACAGGAGACAGATTCATCTGTCAATCTCATTACAAAGTATTCCCCGTTGAGCAAATCCATACAATGGATTCTGCGTAAACACACGAATATTTTGGGCACAGTAGTGGGACTGACTGGTAAGAAGATCAGATGCGTTTGGCAATGCAGTAGGAACCTGAAGGAGTTTCTGTGTCCGGCCCGATTAAAAAGTTCTGAAGGCACTGATTTGTCGGTTATGGAGCCAGCTGGTCATAAGAAGTGCGGAGGTTGTGGAATATGCTCAATCACCAAAGAAGTGTCAGAATTTACATATAATGGCAAAGATTACGTTCTAAGACATCATACCACATGCACTTCGCTAAATGTGGTTTACGTAATCAGTTGCCCATGCAATTTAATTTATGTTGGTAAGACCAGTCGGGAGTTCCGTGTCAGGATGGGTGAACACAAAAGCCGTTTAAAGCATAGTGTTTTGGAAGCCCCTATTGTGCAGCATTGTCTCCAGTGTAACCATCGTTTTGAAGAACTGTCATGTTTTTGTATTGACAAAGTAGAAACTGGCAGGATTGGCAAAACCCTCGATCAATGCCTTCTTCGTAGGGAGCAATGGTGGATTTTTGAACTAAATTCCCTGACACCGTTAGGTCTTAACAACTATATTGATTGGAAAGCATGTTTTTGACTGAAGTATTCACAGATATAAAAAATATTCCTGACCCCGTCAGTTTTAAAAGGGAAGGCTTCAATGATTGTGTATGAGGCATTTTTCTAAGATCTAATAGCACTGGGCCCCTTTAAATACGGACGTCATGAGTGAACTGACGTCATTTTGAGGCCAGTTTAAATACCTTTGCTGAATCACTCTCCGCATGTGCGGCGTCTCTGAACGTTGGAAAAGACCTTTAAGGAGTTTTGTGAAGGATTTTGGACGTGGGCAGCATTATCCAAATGTTTTGTCATCTTCAATATGGTAAATATATACATATTAAAAAAAAGTTTATCTGATGCATTTTGACATGACCAATGAAAATGGAGGGGGATGTATATAACAGATTTTTTGTAGCGATTTCAATTTTTGACTTATGTGCATTTTTTCAAATGTTGGTTTTTGTTCATAGATGGCTTTTAACTGCATTTGAGGATGGTCTACAGTTTTGGTTATTTCACCCCTGAAGAAACGCAGTGTGAAACGCGATAGCAATACTCAGGATCGGCGTTGGGGAACCACTTTTCCAGACCACGTTTAATTCCTCTATAAAAGATAAGCTGATTTTTTATCCATCAATTTTATGGCAACACTAAATGTTGGGACTTCATTTGAATTTTGAATAAGCACTACTAGGAAGCACTTTCTACATTTTTGAAATAATATAGGGTGGTCGTTGATGCTATCAGACTCTGCTCCCTCCGTATGGAGGATAAGCTAGTCATCAGTCTGAGACCAGCCCTTAGTAAAAGATTTATTATTGGCTTTTTGGTACTAGCATAATATAGATTTCTTAGCTACAATTGGTTAATATCAGAGTGATTTTTTGTATTTTAAGTGGCTTTAACACTCTGTTTCTGGACCATATTTTTTTGAGTCTTAGGACTAACTTAAAGTCTGCAAATCCCCTGAGATATCATTTGTAGGCTTCCCAAGCTATGTTTAACATTTTTCTAAATGCATTTAAACTAAGAGAAACACTTAGTGGAACTCATCATCTTGTGAGTCTCCACAGAATTACATGCTGTTGCATATAAAGTCGACTCGAGTTTCTCCCATTCTTTCTAAGGGCTGTATTAGGACAAACTCAAACAGCATGGCATATTGCGTATTCCCTCTGATATGGTCTCCCAGAATGAGGTTTAAAAATCTGTGTTTATTGTTAAATACATTAGTATTGGACCTCTCTCCTTGATTCATGATAATTTGCAACCAACTGAGTGGTAAGTATAATTGACATGTCAACCCTCCCTCCCCCACAAACACATCCTCGATATTCACAACTCTGCCAACACCCCCTCCCCCGCATCTATAAATCCAAATCATTCTCCGTCCGTGAAGAACCCCAGCAGATCACAACTCACTCTCCCCTCCTCCCTGCCCCTATGCTGTACTTGCTATCTAATGGAAGAGTAGGAACGATTCCCCTGTGCTCTTGCATCATTGTTGCCATGTTTCAATATTCTGGATCTGACTCCTAGCAGTACTGTAATCTTGTGGTACTACAGCTAGAAGGGACAGGGGCAAAAGAGGATTGCTCATGCCTCATTACCTACAGGGGGTGGGAGAGCTTTCTCACAGGATTCAGGGTTGGGTGGGTCTTTGGGTCTATGTGGTGATTTCAGAAGGGTGCAAGTTCAGGATTGGGGATCTGGAGAGGAGCCTTCTAAAGGTGTAGGGAGTTTAGATTTGGGGAATCACAATATTTTACGTGAACATCCTTTTAAGATTGTGATTGGGAGCATCAGACCTTGTTTGAGTGGCCTGATGCTCCCAATCCCAATACTCCCAGCCAGGAAGAATAATGCCATCTTTGAACCAAAGTTATTTTTCTTAGAATGACTCTATTTGCAAATTTCAACATAAACTACCTTATTTGATTTCCATAATAATGAGCAGTTTTGCGTGCATTTGCATACATTTGCATACTTTGTATCTCATTATTATAGAATGAGTAGTAAGAAGCAAAAATTGTGTGCTATTCCTTTAATGCAAGTTAATCACTATCCTCCTTAGTTTCTGTCTGCTTTTCCCTGTCTCCCTTCTTCTCCATAAATTGTAATGTATTTTGTAGGTTAAATCTGTGCACCATCTAGATATGTACAATAGGTGGTTTATATAAATTTTAATAAATGAATGAATGAACTCCATTCTTTCCCTTTTATTAATTAGTCTTCTGTCCTCACTCTGTTTGTCCTTATTTTTTTACTGTCCCCTATGGTATGTAAACTAATTTGCTGTGATTGCCAAAGGCGATATCTCAAATGGTCTAACTACCCTAAACATGAGATAATATCCTGTCATGTAGGTCCCAGTACAGGTAGAGTGGATTCAAATAACATCAACATTAACTGGAAGAGCTCAAGGCAGTAGGAGCGGTTTAAACCAGCACTAATATTTCCTGGAAGGCCCCCAGTATAGTGGGAGTGGGAAAGAATCAGAAACATTGACTGGAAGAGCCTAAGATAGCAGGAGATGGGAAAGATAGTACTCCTGTGTGCACCCTTGTTATCTTCCTGTCCCTAAAGACTTGTAACCCAACATAAAAATCTTTAGTAAGTAGCAACCCATTTACAGATGTAAGATACATTCATGGATAGCTTAGATAAGATCCTCTGGGATTTAGATAGATAACACATAGTGTGCTGTCATGAAAGCCCCCATGGCAGTGGGAATAGTTTAAAGGTGCAGCAACATTGGTAGTCCAAAGTAGATGGATTGGGTTTAAGTTGAAGCAACATTGACTAGAAGAACTCACAGCTCTGGGAGAGGGGCAATTATAATCCTGCTGTATGCTTCTAAATAATTTTTTAGCCCAGCGTGAGAATCTATAGTGAGAAACCCTAGGGTTAGGGGAGTAAGATGCACTCATGGACAGCTTGGATACTATTGTGGGGGATTTTGGATAGATAACCACATAAGAACATAAGAAATGCCATTCTGGTTAAGACCAAGGTCCATCAAGCCCAGTATCCTGTTTCCAACAGAGGTCAATCCAGGTCACAAGTACCTGGCAGGTTCCTAAAAGGTACACAGGTTCCACAATGCTTGTCCCAGGGTAGCAGTGGATAACAGATGTGTTGTCATGAGGGCTCCAGGGCAGACAGCAGTAAATTAAAGCACCAGCAACATTGCTTGGAAGAGCTCAGAGTAGTAGGAGTGAGTTAAAGGGGCAGCAACATTGGTTGAAGAGCCCAAGGCAATGAAGATGACAGGTTTGGGCACTGATGATCAGTAGGTGGCGAGAGTTGGCCATTGGTGTTCAATACACTACTCATCTTTAGAGGTGGCATCAATACTGTCTTGGGCTTATTGGATATATAGCTACACAAAAACTATTAAGCTAGAAGGAAATGTTATCCTGGAGGGTTGCTGTTAATTGGAGGCCAGGATTTTCAGCAATCAATTGCTTTTTGTGCTATGAAAGGAGGAATACCCCAAGGCATCACAGAAATGGTAAAAATGGCACCCACAACAATGGATTGAAGACACAAGCATCAAAAGAGATACAAAGTAGGCAGAAGAGAAAGACTGGCATCTAAATAGCAAGATTCACAGATTGAAGAACATTCAGTTGTGGTTGACATTATTGGCACCTTTCCAATTCAACTCCTTAATGTCCAATATTTCCTAAAAACAGTGGCCAGTGAAATGGCTTTGAACACATAAAAGAACCAAATAAAACAAGACCAATTAAAAAAGGAAATAGTAGGAAATAGTCCAAAAACTGGGACATTGCCAGGACATGATTATTGGCACCCTTATAAACAATTCAAATCAGTTTGAACAGAAGAACCATTATTATTGCAGTAAAATTAGACACACCTGTGATCAATTGTCAGTACTCACATGACTTGAATCAACCAATGAAAGATAGCGCTATGTTTAAAATAGCCAAATTCACTGCCTGTTCCATTTTCACAATGATGAAGACAAGAACACTGCCTGAGACTATCAGAGGAGCCATTATCATCAAACATCAAACTTCAAAGGGGTACAAGGCCATCTCCAAGGACCTTAGGATTCCTATGTCTACAGTTTGCAATGTTACTGAGACATTTTCTGCTCATGGAACTGTCAAGAACTTCCCAGGACATAGTAGGAAGAGAAAAATTAATACAAGAAATCTTTAACGGTTAGTGCGAACTGCTGGAAAAATATCATAGTCAGCATCCAAAGAGCTTAAGGCTGACCTGGAGCAATCTAGAGTGGTGGTTTCTCCTGTATCATATGTCACACACTGAACAAAGAAGAACTTCATGGGCAAAGGCCAAGGAGGACCCCAATTCTCAAAAACAGACATAAATAGGCACACTTGATCTTTGCCCAAACGTACCTTGAAAAACCACAATCTTGGGAAAATATTCTGTAGACAGCTGAAACCAAAATTGAGCTCTTTGACAATGCAGACCAGCAATACATTTATAGGTAAAGAAATGAAACTTATAAGGAAAAAAAAACACTCTTCCTACAGCTAAATATAGTGGAGGTTCCATAATGTTGTGAGGTTGTCTTGCTGCTCAGGAACTGGAGGTCTAGAACATATTAAAGGAATCATGAAGTCAGAGGACTACCAAAGTATTTTGGAGTGAAATGTGCTACCTATTGTCAGAAAACTAGATCTGTTCGAAGGTCATAGGTCCTCCAGCAGGACAATGACCCAAAACATACATCCAAAAGTACAAAAAATGATCATAAAGGAAAGATGGACTGTTTTAAACATCTCAATCCAATTGAGAACCTTTGGAAAGAGCTGAAATTTTCCATTGGTAAAAGGAATCCTGGAAACATTCATGAGCTGGAACAAATCACAGTTGAAGAGTAGGAGAAACTACCAGCAGACAGATGTACAAAACTTATAGATGCTTACAAGAAACATTTGGAGGCTGTCATCACTGCCAAGGGTTGTACAACAAAGTGTCAGTGAAGGGTGCCATTAATCCTGTCCAGGTCATATTTTTTTTTCTCAGAAATTACTACACTTAAGTTGCACAGACTTCTTTTTGTTGTTGTTGTATACCTTTGAACATATTATTAAAATATGATGACATACAGTTGGAATATTTCCAATTGTTTCTCAAGATATTGTACACAACATACCTAAAACGCAAGGGTGCCAATAATGTTGACCACAACTATATAAAGTGGTGGCATAGTTGGTAGGATCAGAATGGTGGATTGTTTTGGCCATGTGCAATGCGAGGAAGAGACAGCAATGTCATAGAATGAAGAAGGAATCAGCAGAAACTTTATGCTACTAACATCCACAGTAACATCAGCATAAGCCAGCATAACTAGTAAAGTTCTCTAAATATAAACAAACAAATAAATGCAAGCTTTATCTTAAAGGTATGTGCATGGCATCCCTTTTAAACCACTTTTTCATTGCTTCTGTGATGTTAGCAGGAATTAATAGTTTGCCAAGCAAACATAGCATTCTGTCATGATCTTTTTAGGTATCAGAAGCATATCTTTGAAAGATAATTGTATACCACTGCTTATCTCAGGAATGCTTAGCTTGTTGGCTGTAGACGGATACTATCATAGATTCTTACAGTGATCTTGAGTTTCTCCATTAGCTATTTAACCAGAGGCAGTGTAAGGGTATATTTTCTTGCTGTTTAGTTCTGTAACCCCCATCAATTAATGCACATACCTCCAGTCTCCCACCCCACTCCCTTAAATTATACTTTGAACATAAAAATCTCACCACCACTACCCTTTCCACAATGAACAAACTACTCCAATAGAAATAGGCCATGTCAGGGGAGGTAGTCTTACTGGAATGGGCATGAAGGTGCCAAAACCCTAAAGGTGGGGAAGAACACAACAAACAATGGCATGAAATGTTCCAACTACTAAGGCTAGTAGTAACACTCCAGTGGTGAAAAGAGGCTGGTAGGGCAGCTCATCACACCAGACCGTAGCAGCTGGTTTAGCACTAGCAAGAATATAGTACGTCATGGCAGGCCCTGGAAGAGACACACAGACAGTGACATAGATTCCAGCAGCAGCAGAGCAGAGAAACACAGGGAAAGGGGAAGATTGTCTTCTGTTGTTATATGTGGACCGCACGGAACCCAGTGAAACCAAGATACCACACAGCAGTGATAGGAGTGGCAACTAACAAAACCACAGAGACACTGAGAGCAGACTGTGCTTTAACTCATATCCCAGTGAGCTCTCCTAGATTCCTACAATTACAGGTTGGGATGATTTAACTGCTAAATCATGTAGTCTGGATTGAAGGTTCTTAGATCTAGGCTTATTAGGAATCACTGAAACATGGTTGACTATTTCTGATATTTTTTGAATAAATGAATCCTGTCCTGCTGGATATGAAGTCCATCAAGTTATACAAAGTCATGGAAAAGTAGGCTCCAATTTAATCTAAATGTTCATAAACACAGGTTAAAGTCCCTTCCGTGAATATGGTTCAACATAAGATGTTTGAAATAGATGCATTCAGAAAGAATGGTTATCTCACTGCCTAAACATGAAGAATACAAATGTTGATGTTTTATTAGATGTTTCAGAAAATGAAGTTTCAAAATTACCTAAAATTTCTGTAAATCAGACAAAATCTCAAATAACATAATCTGTTCCTTAGTATACAAATGGTGTTGAAATCATTAAGCACCAATTATGAAAGAAAATGAAGAATATATCTTAACAGGCAGATCTTTTTAGAGAAACTAAACAGTTATAAATCTGCTGTTTTAAATGCAAAAAAAAAAAAAAAGATTTTTTTCTATAAAGAATCAAAAACCTCTATGATGGCAAGTAGAGCTGCTCATTGTGATATTAGATCATACTATTTGTCAGTACGTCCTTCTGCCTACACATATCCTTCTGCCTGGCTGAAGCTTAACCCTTCCAAATCCCTGAAGCTTAACCATTCCAAATCCTTTGTGATTTGGTTATCAGATTCTTCCTCTGCTTCTTCCATAGCTCCTATTTTAGAAGGGTTCACTTTACCTCTGTTTTTCTTTTGTTACTTGGGTATTTATTTGGATTCGGAATTGTCATTTTCTCCTTAACTTTCTCATATCTTTAAATCTATTTTCTTGGCTCTTCAACGCCTTTGTGCAACTCAACCTTTTCTGAATGCTTTGGCACAAATGATGGTCTTGGTACAGCCAGGTTAGACTATTGGGAACCCAGAGACCAGGGTTTGATTCCCACTAGCACTCCTTGTGGCCTAGGGCAAGTTACTTAACCCTCCATTGCCTCAGAAAAATCCATATTTTCAATGTCTCTGTTTAATGTACATTACCAAGTTTAAGTTACAATGTAAACCGCTTTGATTGAAATAATAAAGCGGTATATAAAATCTGTTAAGTAAATATTGTAATACAGTCTACCTGGGTATACCGCAATACTAGTTGAAGTGGCTACAGACTTTGCAAAATATGGTGCTGTGCATCATTTCACATGCCCATCGATTTGACGCTGTTTTGCCCTTGCTCATGAGGCATCATTGGTTGCCTGTCTCTTTTCGTGTTCATTTTAAGTTTCTATCTTTTGTACATGAAATTATTCATAAAGCACAGTAGTTACTGATTATCTTAATTCTTTGGTTTCTCTACATGCTTCAGCTAGAGCTTTTCACTCTATACATGGCTTTTGGTTGAATATACCTTCCCCCTCGATTATAAAATAGAGTCTACATGCAAGTAGGCATTCTTTTTTAGCTGTCCCTTCTCTCTGGAATTGTTTACCCACTTCGGTGCATGCTGAGACAAATTCTAAAAGTTTTAAGAAAATTCTTAAGACTTGTTTGTTTGTCTGCCTTTAGCTTGCCATCTTCCTTTTAGAAGTCCTTTTTCCCTTGTTTATATTGTTTATATATTGTGCTCTTTTCCTTCATTTAATGGTATTCATTTTCTATTATTTATTGTTATTTTTAACTTTGCAAACTTTTGTCACTTTTGCGGCATATCAAATAAATGAAACCATAACCATATCAGAGGTTCCCCAGAGGAAACTCTGTAAACACTACATCACTGTACCAGAAAAGCACTGAGTCATGACCCTAAAGGGGTCATTCTGAGTCGCATTTAGTGAGGATGGATGTCTGGTTCGGACATCCATCCCTGCCAAATGCCAAAACTATATCTCCTACACAAAGATCCCTGCATGTAGATAAGAGATGTACGGAGATCTCTGGATGGGGGTGGGAGGGGCGGGTTGAAGGAGGGGCAAGGGTGGGCAGTAGGTGGAGATGCAACCCTGGACATACAGGGGTCAGCCTTGAATGTCCGGGATTGCCAACATGGACAGGAGACTTATTCCATCTCAGAGATGGAATAAGTCTCCCTGGACATTGGGGGATGGCGGTACAGGACCAGGTCAGTGGGGTGAGGAGGTGCAGGAGCTTTCCTGCAGCCCGATCCTGTCTTTGGAAGGCCACATCGAGGGTCAGACTGCAGGGAATGAACTCTTTGGTGGTGGCTGGGGATCACAGCTCCTTAATGGAGCTACAGTGCCATGGCAACAGGATGCCATGGCACCACGGCTCCATGCAGGAGCCGGAGCAGACTTGTGCTGGGAAACTCATGGATGTCCAGAGGCACAGAATTGGGGGATGGCCTGCCCATTCAGGCATGGGCCGGCCATCTTGATCCAATTCTGATCCTGCGGGAATGTCTAGCTCCTGCAGGCTCAGAATCAGGGACCTCCTGGCCCGTCCAGATCCTGGACATCTGGGCGGGCAGGACATTCCCCCTTCAGAATCGGGTCTTAAGAGAATTATGGAGAATGAAGAGGTTATGACCATCTGGGATACTCCCATTCTGACCAATTAAAAGCTGGCATCAAGGAAGCCAGATATAGTGGTACAGGGAAAGAACATCAGAACAGCACTGATTATATAGGTTGTGGTGAGGAATGCCCTCCAGAAGAGATGGAGATAGGGGAAAATCCTGGTAGAAGTAATGAAACAGCACTAGCACACAGGATTTCCAATGCAGAGTTGAAAAAAACACAGCTCTCTGCTGAGCACAGGACACACCCCAGCTCAGGGGAGGAGACAGGCTTCTGCACTGATTGGGCATGCTCAGGGGAAGGTCAGGGCGTGCCAGAAAATGAAGCCCTTTTAAATCCCCAAGCAGAGGGAAGGGAAGAGGAGAGGAGGAAAAGAGAAAAGGAGGAAAGAGAAAAAGAGGGAAAAGGAAGGAGGAAAACGCTAGAACCTTGGAGCAGTAAACCCTGGAGCCAAGCACATTCTAAGAGGGAACCTTACTATAAGGTAGAGCCTGGGCGTGGGAAGGCTAGCAAATTCAGCACATGGAAAGAAGGTATCTGGTCTGGTAGCAAACAAAGCTACAGAAGCAAGGAAGTGAAGCAGGAAGCAAGCTTTTCAAAGAGAAATTCACAGAGCAGAGGAAATAGCAGTAAGGCTGCTGAGTTTTTGAACCAGAGAGACTTCTGAAGGAAAGGTGCCAGTTCTTATTCAAACCCTGCTGAAGGTAAAGCTGACTTTTCTACTTTTAATGCTTTACTAGAGAAACCTTTTATTTGTGCTAACCTTCACAAGGTAAACCCAGCTGCAGAAGCTGATAGCAAGTGGGGGAAGGGTGTTACCCTTACCAAAGACTTTCACACGGATAAAGAGCACTTACAGGCTGAATTGCTTTTAAAACAGTTTCAAGAGTTTCTGGAACTGAGGTCAGGGAAGCTTAGCAGGCCTGACAGAGACAGCAATAGCCTTAGCTCTGATGAATGCATGCAAATGGATAATTACCTGCCTGCCTTAGAAGGGGAGCCTTCTCCAATGGATTGCTCAATCTGCCTCAAAGAGGACAGCAATGTAAGAAACCCTTGAACACTGTATGAAAAGAATACAGGGAATTTGCTGTACTTGCTGCCAAGCTAAAAGGTTTACAAATTGTTTTCATTTTGTTGTTTTGAGAAGCCACACTGTGGAAGGAACAGCTGTTTGTTTGGTGCTGCAATAATTCTGAAAGACCACATGAGGCACTGCTGAGTTAAAGCTGCTGTGATTGTGAAGAGTCAAGTAGAAGCTGACTTAATTTCAGTTGTACTTCCTATGTTCCTGGTTTCAGCTGTTTGGGTTGAAGTTGCACCTTTTGCGTTATGTACCATTGAATTTTGATGCACTGGAAAATATCCCCACAACAATAAATTTCTTGCAGCCTTACCATTCGTGTCACGACTACAGTTTAATCCTGAAGGAAATACAAGTACACTACGAGTCCCAGAATTCCCAGGGACCAGTACAAGCTTTATTCCTCAGGGACATTACAAGGCCACTCCTGCCTGTAAGCTCTCGGGCCCAGGGCAGGAGCGTCACAAGGTGTCAGTCCAAAGCAACTATTCTGTGAATCACGTTGAGAGGGAGAAGATTTTCAAGTATTTTCAAGATTTTACAGATCACTGCTAGTCCCCCTATCTGCATATTCCAAGTTCATTTCCCTGTATTCACATCCAATTTAAATTACATGTTACTTACTTATATTAGTTCAATGTAAACTGTTTTACTGTTTTTGTTCCTTATAAACCACACTGATTCCAAAGAGCATGGTATATAAAAGCAAATAAATAAATAAAATAAATAAGTACCAAGAAATTCAGTCAGAGACGAAAAAAATGTGGCAGAAAAATGCTGAAGTATTTCCCAGTATGTTGGGAATGTCCACGTCTTAATCAAGCACACCTTGACAAATTACCCATATATGTTACATCTTACAAACTCCAGAGGGAGGCTCTCTTTGGCATGATGCATTTACTATATTGAGCATTAGCTGTAAATTAGGGAGGCTGAGATCATACTCCACTTACTGTGGCTTAGGAATGAGGTTAATGATTGTCTTGGTATGCACAAAACTAACCCATTTGGAGAAATTACTCCAAAAGGCATCTATTTCCTCAGCAGAGAATTTTGCTTCCTATTTTGGGACAAAGTTTAATGCAGCATAGTCTTATTAGGATTCCCTAGGAATAGGTGTCACTACAGACTCTAAGATATGGAATGACTTTGTTTTGCTTAGTACATCTGAAATTATCACTGGTATGCAAAGGATTAATAATTGTACCAGTTCTTTGGATATAGTGTTGGTTTCTATTTTAAAGCCGCTCAAGGATCTCTTAGCTGAGTTTTTAACTTCTTTAGTTTGTTCATCCTTGCAAGAAGGCTATATGCCTCAGAGATTGAAACAAAACTTGGTATGCCCAGTAATTAAGAAACCATCTGTTTCGGGATCTGACTGTGAGAATTATCGCTCAGTTTCAAATTAGCCATTTTTTCAGTAAACTGATCAAGAATGTGGTCCGGAAAGATTGGATGAATTCATTGAAAGTAATATCAGGCATGATGAGCATCAACATGGATTTTGTAAGTCTCACATTCCAGAGATGCTTCTGTTAACACTGTTTGATAGTTATAAGCATACTGGAGAAATGAGAAGCTACTTATCTGTTTATTGATTTGACAGTTGTCTTTGATATGGTTCATCCTACTATATTGTTACAGAAGCTCTCTGAAATGAGAACAGGAGGGAGAGTCATAACCTGGTTTGCATCTTACTTAGAAAACAGCAACAATAGGTTAGAATCAGTAATAATGTATCAGACTTTATTCTCGTGCACCATAAGGATCAGCTCTTTTGTCTACACTGTTAAATATTTAGATGGTTTTCCTATGCAGGAACCTTAACCGGCCAAATATTGACTTTAGAATACACACAGACAATAAATTGCTGTTCTGTCCATTTACAATTAAAGATGATGTTAAAAAGATTAATTCAGTCACAGATTTTGGCCACATTATAGATTAGTGTTCCAAGATTGGGTTATAAATTTTTAAAAACGTAGGCCTTAGTTGTAACTCTAGATAAGTCATATGTGCTGCCTACAAGGCACAGCAATTTCATTTGTGATGGGGTACAAATACTCGGGAACTACGATAAATAAAAGATTAACATTTAGAACTCGGGTATGAAAAGTGGTAAAGACTATTATTTTCAAATTACATATAATTAGGAGACTATGAGATGTCTTAGGGGTTTGTTTACTAAACGGCGGTAGCGGACTCCATGCGATATCGGAGCCATGGCCCCATTGATTTAGTAAACAAACCCCTTAGAGCCTTTAGATTTTCGTGTAGTGGTGCAATTTTTATTCTTCCATGATCTGCTTATTCCAATTTAATTTATATTGGTCTTCTTGAATGTATCCTGGGCTCACTGCAAATTGTGCAAACTTCAGTGACATGAAAATTATTGTGAATTAAGATGGGCTGATCATATTGCTCCTGGCTTGATGGCCTGTGAAACTGTACATATTTTTAAATGGTATGCATGGTTTTAAAATTGAAAAGCCATAGAAACTGAGTGATGCCGAAGCAGATGGATTTTGCAAGGCTGAAATTGAGGGAAAATGCAGGAGATGGAAATACTGAATACTAAGCCCCTGAAGCAGCAGTTGTTTCTGCAAAACAAAGACCTCTGTAGGGCATGGGTGAATGTCACACACCAAGAGAACAGAAAAGAACCATGGCTATACCAACTATACCTTCACAAATGCAAACATTTTTTCAAAACCCAATTTGGCCAAGTTTTGGCATAAAAGCCTGTATCAGGGGTGTAAGATAAATCAACAAAATACATAAAAAACATGTACACACATATAAAACACCCCATACAAATATACATATAAAACATTATGGAGTTCATTCCAGAAGACAAATAAGTTCTTTGGACATGCAATGTAGACCCTTTTCTAGCAAAAATGTCTACAACCATATTCTGAAACTTCCATGGCCCTGTGCATATTGTCACCCCTTTGTCATGCAGCACCTCCTGTTGGTCACAGCTGGTACTGCACCCGGGTGTAAAGTACTGGCCTTTTCAATATTTGATAGTCCTTGCCAGTACACAAATAAGTTGTGACACCGAAATCGGTTTAACTGGGTTTTATTCCCCGTCCTGTAGGATTCTTCCAAAAGTATATCAATCAAATCAACATAACCCTTCTCGGGTAAACAAAAAGAACTATAACAAAAATAGCTTTCCTTTCAGCAAACAAAATATGAATGGAAACAGAAATACAGCTTGTCAGGTTTCCAGATAAAGGCTTCTCTGGAGCAGTTCAGCCTTCTATCTGAGAGACTCTATTTGGTCAGCTAATATCAAACTACAGTCCATCTGTTCAACAGGCAATTCAATGTTATCCTCTATTGCATAAGGCTCATACTGCATTGGAACACTGTCCTGTACAGATGCTTCGTCACTTCTCTCCTGAGGTAGTTTGTTCAACAAACTTTCCAGCTTGTGACGTACTTGACTCTCTACAGAATGTATCTGTTTGGCTTTACCATATTCTCTGGAGTTGCTCAACCAGGAGCCTTTCCTCTGCCTCTGGTTATCAGGCAGAGTAAAGCAGTTAGCTGCCCAGCTATTAGAGAGTGGAACCTTTGTTCGGGGTTTTGTTTTAACAGGAGCTTTACAAACAGCTGTTATCTCCAACGGCAGTTTCTGAGAAGGCTTATGCCAGTTATATCCCTCTGCAGGGTTCTCTCTCACAGGTAACAAGCTTTGTTCTATATTCTGTCTGTAGCCCAGACTCTGGAGTTTTCCTGCTTTCATTAAGTTAACATTATAGGGCTTTTGTTTCTCATACAAATGCCTCTCATAGCTCAGCTTAGCATTTCTCCTCTCTGGCTCAGAATAGCTTTTCCTAGCTTGTAACTTGTGTCTTAGGGCATAGCTTCTATCAAGGCTGCTGCATACACTGTCCCTGTCTGAATTCAGTTGCTCATCTCTTTCACTTAATTGTTCATCAGACTCACTCAGACTTTCATTCAGCCAGTGCCTTCTGCCTTGCTGTAGAGACCTGGGAGGTCTGTGTTCTTCCCACTCTGGGTATCTCCTCTGCCTGGGAATATCCTTTCTCCTTGGGTCTTTCAACTCACTTGGTTGCCTTGATTCTCTTAACCTCCTTCGTCTCTCAGGTCTCCCAGCTTCTTCGGCTCTTTCTGCCTTGCCTTTCTCCTGTGAGCTGTGCTGATTATTTACGTAATCCCCAGCTGCACCACACCCTAGCCTATTGGGGTCAGGTGGGACCTTCCTTGCCTCCCTACTGGCTGGGTGAT
This sequence comes from Ichthyophis bannanicus, assembly GCA_033557465.1. NCBI lineage: Eukaryota > Metazoa > Chordata > Amphibia > Gymnophiona > Ichthyophiidae > Ichthyophis > Ichthyophis bannanicus. The sequence goes on from CM066031.1 coordinate 1,609,724,527, forward strand.
AATTCCAGGCTTGTGACCTCACTCCCTTATACCTATTCTGATATCCTTGTGTCATGTGCTCTCTCCACACGTCACTGTTTACTTGAGGAGTAGTATTTTTTAGCTCCACAGGGGGCTCTAGAGAGTCTGCTCTGTGACATATTCCCCCCCTTAAAATCTTACGTGCTGTCTCAGTTTCAGACGGACAGCTCGTAAGACGCGACAGCGCATCTGCATTGCCATGGGTTTTGCCTGCTCTGTGCTGAACAGTAAAATCATAGGCCTGTAGCGCAAGGTGCCACCTTGTCAGCCTCGCGTTGTTGTTCCGCATGTGGTGGAGCCATTTTAGGGGCGCATGATCCGTTATTAATAAAAACTTGCGCCCGGTTAAATAAAAACGGAGTGCTTCTACCCGCCCACTTTATCGCTAGGCACTCGCGTTCAATGGTCGCATAATTCCTCTCAGCACGGGAGAGCTGTCTACTGAGGTAGGCTACTGGATGTTCGACACCCTGAAAAACTTGGGATAATACTGCTCCTAGACCTGTGTCAGATGCGTCCGTTTGGACTATGAATGGTAGGTTAAAATCTACACCGCGTAGTACTGGGGCACTACATAACCGTCCCTTCAAAGCTTCAAACGCTGCCTCTGCCTCCGGAGTCCACTGGACTCGGGTTGGCACGTTTTTCTTCAACATTGCTGTGAAGATTATGCTCTGCTCTGCAAATCGGGGAATAAAACGTCGGTAATATCCCAGTAGCCCCAAAAAGCTCCGGACCTGTTTTTTTGTACTAGGTGGAGGAAAGTTCCTCACACTTTCTATTTTATTGGCCAGTGGTTTCACCACCCCTTTTCCTATTATGTGCCCTAAATATTTTGCCTCTTCCGTGGCAAAAACGCATTTTTCAGGATTGAGGGTGAGGCCAGCCCTCCTTAAAGCCCTTAATACAGCTTCCACTCTGGCCAGATGTTGAGGCCACGTGGTGCTGTGAATAACCACGTCGTCCATATAGGAGAGGGCGTATTCATGGTGTGGCCGCAGGACCTGGTCCACCAGCCGCTGGCACGTGGCGGCGGCTCCGTGCAACCCAAACGGCATCCTTTTAAATTGGAATAGCCCTATTGGTGTTGTGAATGCTGTCTTGGGTTTTGATTCCCTGGTTAAGGGAATCTGCCAGTATCCTTTACTAAGGTCAAGCGTGGTCAGATATTTGGCTTGGCCTAACTGGTCTAATAAGTCATCTATGCGGGGCATAGGGTACGTGTCAAATTGTGAGATTGCATTGACCTGACGGAAGTCAATACAAAATCTCAGTGTTCCGTTTGGCTTTGGTACCAGGACAATGGGACTGGACCACGGGCTGTGGGATTCCTCAATTATGCCGGTGTCCAGCATTTCCTTTACCTGTTTTATTACTTCACGTTTTCGGGACTCCAGCATTCTATACGGCCGTTGTCTGATAACACGACCGGGGGTTGTGAGGATTTCGTGGGCTACAAGATGTGTCTCGCCCGGCCGGGTGGTAAGTACATCTTTAAATTTCCCCATCATGTGCATCAACTCTTTTCGCTGTTGGGGCGACAGCTCCGTCCCTATCTTTGGAGTGGGTTGTTTTCCCCAATCCCCGACCTGTGGGCCTAAATCCTCCTCCCTCTCTTCTTCTCCTATAGCCGTTAGGTTTTTTACTTCGCGTTCCCCGGTGGAGCCAAACCCCGCCATGCCTCGCTCGGATGGTGGTAAGGAGGGTACCTCCTCCACTTTTGGGAACCCTACCCGTTCGCACAATAATTGCGCAATCCGATCCCCTGCATGTATCTGGAAGTCCTGGCTTCCAAAGTTAAACAGCAGGACTTTTAGAGGACCTCGGTAATCGGGGTCAATAACCCCCGCTCCAACATCTATAGCATGTTTTACCGCTAGTCCTGACCGGGGTGCGATGCGCCCATAGCAACCTTCCGGTAATTTTACCTGGATCCCTGTATCTATCAGGGCCTGTCCTCTTTTTGGGACCAAGATGTTTTCTATACTGAAAAGATCGTACCCGGCGGCTGCCGCCGTAGCCCTTACAGGACCCTTAGCCTGTTCATTACTTTTACAAAATTGTAGTAGGAATTTCGGTCTATCAGGCGTTACTACCGGGCGAGAGGACTGTTTTTGGGACTTCGGCTTATTTTTTCTTTCAAATAAAGGACTTGGGATACTGGCTGCTAAAACCTCAGCGCCTAACTCGGCGGGCTGGTTGTTCGTGGGTGTAGGGGCTACTGATTCTGGAGGACCCTTCCTTGTTTCTTGACTAAGGGACGACCAATCCCTTCCCAGGATGACTGTATAGGGTAAATTGGGTACTATCGCTATTGCCATTCGTCGGGTGACCCCAGAACCCTTTATGTCAACCATGTGTAAGGGATAACAGGAAGCTTCTCCATGCACACAACGTATACGCACCTGGCCTACTGCTTGATTCGGGGCCACGGATGGTTGGTCCCCTAGGGTTTCCCAAAACTCTTGAGAAACCATGCTTTGATTGGCGCCTGAGTCAAGCAATGCTAGGGCGTCGACCCCCTCCACCTGAACTTCCTGGAGAAAGTTTTCCAGGTCTGGCTCATCATCCCCTGTTACTAACACAGTTCTTACCCTACAAACTTTCTTGTGGTGTCCTATTTTACCACATTTGTAACATCCCACATTCTTAGCCACAGCCTCACCAATATTATCACGCACACTTCTTTTCTCCATAGCATCCCTGTCCCCTTTTCTCATGCTACCTGGACTTTCTTGTCCATTTATTTTTAACCCGCCAGTCTTTAAGGCATTTGCCCCTATGGCTTCAAAATAAGCCTCTGCCATGTTTGCGGCCTCTTCCGGATCATGGCAGTCCTGTAACATGAGAAAAGTTCTCAAATCATCAGATACCGAATGCATGAACTGTTCCATTATAATATCCTTCATAACGGAATCTATGGATCTCCCTTCAGGGTTAAGCCACTTGTACGCGAGGCCTTTTAACCTTTGATACAAGGCTCGGGGAGTCTCCTTGGGTTGTATGCGTGCCTCCCTAAATTGGTGCTTATACTGTCTGGGTGTAAAACCCAGCCTATCCTTTATGGCCTTCTTAATCTCTGTATAATTCGTAACTAAATCAGCAGGCATCCCTCTAAAGGCTGACAGAGCATCTCCGGTCAAAGTTAAGGTAAATTGCCTGGCCCAGAGCTCTGGCGGCCATTTGAGGGTGGCTGCCATCCTCTCAAACGATTCAATATGATCATCAATGTCATCATACTGTGTTAACTGTCTTACAGAAAAATTAGAAGCAGGGTTCATGGCTACTTGCGTCAGTATTGGCACAGTCATTGCCTCATTGTCCTGAGGTTTGGTAACTAGAGCCTTCAATGCTTCCACCAACGGTTGCTGTTGCTCCTGCATAGCGTCCATATACTGTTTCTGCACTTGTTGCATAAGCTTGGCTTGTTCGTTCCACTGCGTTTGCATCCACGCCTGAACATCACGTACATCCATTCTTCCTGTCTTTTGAGGACCTGAGTTTTGGGTAGATTCCAGCGTGTGAGAAAGTTTTTCCTTTCCTTCCTTTTCTGGCCGACCTGCCAGCGAAAATCCTCTCTCAGCAAGTACTTCCGGGTGAGCCGTCTCTTCCAGCACTGCTCAGCACTTGTCTTTTCCAGGGGAAGTCACGTGGTATCAAAATCCTAAAACACTACGCCATTATGTCACCCCTTTGTCATGCAGCACCTCCTGTTGGTCACAGCTGGTACTGCACCCGGGTGTAAAGTACTGGCCTTTTCAATATTTGATAGTCCTTGCCAGTACACAAATAAGTTGTGACACCGAAATCGGTTTAACTGGGTTTTATTCCCCGTCCCGTAGGATTCTTCCAAAAGTATATCAATCAAATCAACATAACCCTTCTCGGGTAAACAAAAAGAACTATAACAAAAATAGCTTTCCTTTCAGCAAACAAAATATGAATGGAAACAGAAATACAGCTTGTCAGGTTTCCAGATAAAGGCTTCTCTGGAGCAGTTCAGCCTTCTATCTGAGAGACTCTATTTGGTCAGCTAATATCAAACTACAGTCCATCTGTTCAACAGGCAATTCAATGTTATCCTCTATTGCATAAGGCTCATACTGCATTGGAACACTGTCCTGTACAGATGCTTCGTCACTTCTCTCCTGAGGTAGTTTGTTCAACAAACTTTCCAGCTTGTGACGTACTTGACTCTCTACAGAATGTATCTGTTTGGCTTTACCATATTCTCTGGAGTTGCTCAACCAGGAGCCTTTCCTCTGCCTCTGGTTATCAGGCAGAGTAAAGCAGTTAGCTGCCCAGCTATTAGAGAGTGGAACCTTTGTTCGGGGTTTTGTTTTAACAGGAGCTTTACAAACAGCTGTTATCTCCAACGGCAGTTTCTGAGAAGGCTTATGCCAGTTATATCCCTCTGCAGGGTTCTCTCTCACAGGTAACAAGCTTTGTTCTATATTCTGTCTGTAGCCCAGACTCTGGAGTTTTCCTGCTTTCATTAAGTTAACATTATAGGGCTTTTGTTTCTCATACAAATGCCTCTCATAGCTCAGCTTAGCATTTCTCCTCTCTGGCTCAGAATAGCTTTTCCTAGCTTGTAACTTGTGTCTTAGGGCATAGCTTCTATCAAGGCTGCTGCATACACTGTCCCTGTCTGAATTCAGTTGCTCATCTCTTTCACTTAATTGTTCATCAGACTCACTCAGACTTTCATTCAGCCAGTGCCTTCTGCCTTGCTGTAGAGACCTGGGAGGTCTGTGTTCTTCCCACTCTGGGTATCTCCTCTGCCTGGGAATATCCTTTCTCCTTGGGTCTTTCAACTCACTTGGTTGCCTTGATTCTCTTAACCTCCTTCGTCTCTCAGGTCTCCCAGCTTCTTCGGCTCTTTCTGCCTTGCCTTTCTCCTGTGAGCTGTGCTGATTATTTACGTAATCCCCAGCTGCACCACACCCTAGCCTATTGGGGTCAGGTGGGACCTTCCTTGCCTCCCTACTGGCTGGGTGATAATTCCAGGCTTGTGACCTCACTCCCTTATACCTATTCTGATATCCTTGTGTCATGTGCTCTCTCCACACGTCACTGTTTACTTGAGGAGTAGTATTTTTTAGCTCCACAGGGGGCTCTAGAGAGTCTGCTCTGTGACAATATACAGCGTAACACAGAGATCTCAGAATATGAGCAGGAGGGGGTGGAAGAGGGGCGTAGAAAGCAGTGGAGCCATACAATGCGTATTCAGGAAAGGCCCATGTACGTTCTACATGTTTCCTGCAGACATCCACGTAATACCTAGAGAAACGTGGTATAAGGCCAGGACTCAGAAACGTTTCTGCTCTGCTCTGCAATGTGTCCCATTTTGATGAATGGCTGTGACAAAGATATTTTGAATCAGTGTATCTGCATTCTGGAAGACCACAAGATGCTGTAGTACAAAACAGAATGCAGAGGTGAAGGAATGTTGTATGATAAAGACACATTAATAAACACCCCTTCAAAAATATTCGGAGGTGTAATGGTTGTTATTCTGGCTATGCTGATTGCTGTGTGGGCTAGAGGAGATAATCTAGGGTACTCTAACAATTCCTGTCTTTCGAGAAGTAGGACTGTTGATGTAGGGACTGTATGTGGGTGAGCATAGGATGGATTCATGTGTGGGTGAGAAATTCAGATTAGATTAGTAGTCCCAGGACTCCTTATCATTATGTTACACCAGCTATTTTCTAGAAGTGCAGGGCATCTTTACTGCAGATGTATGTTTAGTGTGACTGCAAATGAGTGTGTGTGTGTGTGTGTGGTTAAAGGGATGGATGGGGAACTGGTGTACTCAACCACAATTATGAGGGGGACATCAATGTTCTCCTACTGCCATGTACATTTTGCTGCAAGGTACTGTTTGTCAGGACAAACATATCACTTTCTACTTGTTGTTGTAACATCTCTGAGTGCACAGAGATCACTTTGCAGTTTTTTGGTCATGCAAAGGACTAGCTTATATGGTCTGTTTTGCATCAACACATCTGTATCATCCATTTTCATGGGTAGTTTGCATGAACACAGTCAATGTGAGGAGCAGCTTAGTGTATGCACGTTTTAACTGAGGAAGCATGACCGCATGGAGATGGGCAGCATCGGATATTGTTGCGTACCGCCCCTGGTGGCCAGTGGTCATAGGGGTAGGTTGGACACAAAGATATTTTTATATGAGAGGAGGTTCCTTTAAGAGCCAGGTGCAGCCTGGTCTTAGTAGTTCAGCTCCTATTAAGAAGTAAATTGTGAATGCAGAATAGAGGGATAACATAGGCTTTTATTTCCCTTTACGCAAAAGATTCAGGTGGGTCACAACATAGAGGAAAATGTCCTTTACTTCAGGAATGAAACAAACTCATGGTTAGGAAAAACTTTTATGCTTCACAGTTGCAACAAGGATTAAAAGCTTCCTAGAGTAACTCAACCGTTTCAATACTCTTCTTCCTTTTAGCATACTAGTAACACTCTGGAGGCAGTATATATTATTTAGAAGTCTAGCAGTGATTCTAAACTGCTGGTAACGCACAGAGAACAGTCCATCTCCTCTTGAGACAGAAGACTAGGCTCCACAAATTCCACTTGCCTCGGCTCTGAGTCAGAGTTATCCCTTTCTGTATCTGGGGTTTCTCTGGCTATTGTTTCTGGCCAGTCGCTATTCTTATTCTCTGGGTGTTTGTAGCGTTCTTCTAAAGTTTGCCAGTGAGCGTGGCCTACCTTTGTGCTTTTACCTTCTGGGTTATACAAGGTAGGTTTACTTTCCTTTCTTGTAAGATGAGCATTGCTTTTAAAAGGGCACTTATAAGAAGAGCTTTTTCTCATAAAAACAGAGTCCGCATACCTTGGCTTCCCGCAGCATGTAGAACAGGAACTTTCTACTTCTAGTAGTTCTCCAGGGCTACAATCCTCGTGCCAGTCTTTTCCCTGAAAGCTCTTGTTACCTTTCAGTCTGGTCACTGGTTCCTCCGGTAAGCGCAGGCCTCTTTCCAAGCCTAACTTCTGGCTTCTTCCTTCAGCACTGCTCTGCTTCCCAAAGTGACTGTTCCTTTGCTCAGCATTCCTTTCCCCTTCACTCCTAGGGCTTAGCTCAATGCTCCTGGTGCTTCCTTCTTCTTGGCCCTTGCTCGTGGTGCATTTCTCTCGCACGGCTTTGCTCCTGGTGCTTCTCTCTGGTCCACCTCTACCTCTACCCCCTTTCTAGTCTCCAGCCTCTTGCTTATAAAGCTCTCCTGTGTTTGAGCTTTCTGGGCTACTTGTCAGGTGGTGTCGATTAGCTAGGTGTGTCCAGTCAGCCTCTGTGAGTGCATGGCTGCTCCCTCTAGCTGCTCTGTACGGGAATTGCATCCTGTGCACCTCTTTTATATTATGAAAAACAGCTTCTTTTCTTGCATCTTTGCTTCCATCAGCTCCTGCTGCATGACAATATGTACATCTTTTTGGAATTTGCCGAGCACAAGAACATCCAAGCTGCTTGCTGCATATATCCATGTCCCAGAGTTTGTATGTGCTGCGCCAGAAATGTCTAGGTCCTTGATTCTGGAATCGCAGATGCATCTACACCCAAGGTTGTAGAATCGGGTTTAAATTGGGCGCATTTTTGATTTGTATGTGCCTGTGGGCCAGACATGCATGTTATCAAATTGGGCTCTATATGGATAAAAATCAATTGTAACAGAAATAAAAGAAAAAAAATAAGCCATGCAGTACCCAAAAGTAAAAATGCAAAGTAATAAAAATGAATTGTTACCAGTGTAAGAATGTCTTGACCAAGTTTAGTTTGATGAAACAATGCAAAATTGTCTACAGAGACCTAAAAATAACATCAAATAACATTCAAAAGCAGCTTTGATAAAACGTACAGTAAAAGACATATAATAAAAAACAAATGCTGTGAGCAAAGATTAACAAGAAGAATAAAAAGAATAAGAAACAATAAAAACAATACAATACCAGAGCTACAGCTGGTCAGAATTGCTGACGTGCCCTCAACAGGGGATGAGAACACCTGTTATATCAACAAAAGATAATGCACTTGTAAATAACTTATAAAACACAATAAAAAATCATATAAATGAGCCATAAGAAACTTTAAAATCTTAAAAAAGGGGGGAGGGAGGGGGAAGGAACACATAGGTTCCCTTCCACATGAGAAACACTAACAAATGATTACTGATATCAAATATGGTCCTTTTCAATAAAGAACACTATTAATAGGTGGAACCGATGCCCAAAAGGGAAAGGGAGGGGAAAAGGGGAAAAGGGAGAAGGAGGAGGAAAGAAAGAAAGAAGGAAGGGGAACAGGGAGGAAGAAGTGAAGAATAGAGGGAGAGGGGAAGAGGGGCCTGGAGTTGTGTGTGGGAAGGAAGCAGTAAAGGAAAGGGAAAAAAGGGGGGGGGGGGAGAGGGTAAAAAAGAAATATAGAATAAGAATGTTCTACGAGTACAATTACAAAGCTATAAGAGAGCAACATTAGTGATACTGCCAATGCTGATTCTTATGGTAGAAAAAATGAGGGTATACAAAGACTACAATAAGAATGAACTACTATGCCGGTCCTCTACTACTGCTCTACTACTATTAATCATTTATATGACACTACAAGGCATACAGTGCTGTACAGACACATATAAGGACGGTCCCTGCTCTTCAGAGCTTACAATGTAATTAAGACAGAAGATAAAAGATGAGAATAAAGGTAGAATATGGAAGGGTGAAGAGACACAAGGAAATCAAGGGATCAGGGTCCTTCAAGTCGCAATCCAAGACATGTTGATGACTGGATATGTAAAAAAAGGGGGGAATTAGATCAGGCAAACTATACATCTCTATATCCCATCATCAACATGTCTTGGATTATGAATTGAGGGTCATCATAGTACAGCAGATTATGCTTGTTTTCAGTCTTTTTATACCCTGATTTTTTCTTCCATAAGAATGGCAAGCTCTACCCATAATATAGGGCTCATCAACGCTAGATCCATTCGAAATAAGACGAATACCATTAAAGATCACATTCAATCCCATCAAATTGACATTCTTTGCATCACCGAATCCTGGCTGAAGAGCACCAACCAAGTTATCCTGAATCAAATTACACCTCATACTCACACTGCATTCAACTGTCTTCGCACCCACAAGAGAGGTTGAGGGGTTTTAATTCTAGCCTGAACAGACCTTAAACTTAAAACTTCTAAGTCCAAAAGTTCTGAATACCATGATATAATTACCATAGAAAACATATACTTAGCCATCTGTCTTACCTACAGAGCCCCTGGTGTGGCTGCTGAGGAAACATCCAACATACTTTAATCGGTGTGCTCGGCCAATTCCCCTCATAAGCCTCTTATATTACTAGGTAATATAAACCTTAACGCTGCATCCAGCAAGGAGGAAGCTGCTTTCCACAGAGCAATGGAGTCACTTCAATTTCACCAAATACTCACAGGACCATCCCACCGCTCAGGCTCCACCCCTGATCTCATATTTGCCATGGGAAACCTACTAAAACAGGATAACAACATCTCCACTGGTTACACCAATACCCTGGTCAGACCATCATGCCATACGCTTCAAGATTCATATTCCTCAACAAGAAAAACTTTAGAAAACACCTCACCTTGGAAGAAGATTTAAAGGATTCAACAAAGACCAATTCCTCAAAGACACCATCCACAACCTCCCCCAGGACCTCACCGATCTTGACAAAGCAATCAAAACCTGGAACACCACCATCAATGCAGCTGCAAAAGCCCCAGATCGAGTAAGCCCCAGATATAAGGAAGCTAGACTGAAATCAGCCCCATGGTACTCTGAAGCAATAAGAGAGACCAAGAGAAAGCTATGCTAACAAAAACAATGATGGAGACATGACCGGAAAGAAACCACACTAATAAAATATCAAATAATGCAACCGGAGTATAACAATCTAATCAACAGACACAAACAATAATATCATACCAATCTCATTTTAAAATCCTGTGATAAACCTAGAGAAGTCTTTGAAATTGTCCGCGCTCTTATTAAAGATCCAACTCAAAGAAGAGAAGACATGATTCACCCTCAAACCTTCGTGGACTTCCTTCTTGCCAAGAACAAGTCCCCCCCCCCCCGAAAGTCTTACCTCAGAATACCTCCAGTACTGTCACAATGACCCTGAAGGTAGGATTTCAAACAAGTGGAGTGAATTCTACATTCCCACGACTGAGCAAATTGCCACACTATCACTGCACTAAACACCAGCACAGCTCCCTCAGACCCCTGCCTGGCAGGTTGGATCAAATCAGTCAAGGATTATTTTGTCAAATGCATCCACAAAATAATAAGCTCCTCTCTAACTCAAGGTTACATGCCCCCTGCGCTCAAACAAGCCACCATCTACCCAAACCAAATAAACTCCTCAACCGATAGCACAGACCCTGCAGTGTACTGCCCAATCTTGAGCCTTTCTTTTCTATCCAAAATAATTGAAAAGGTAGTCTACAGACAGCTGCAGGACCACATTGATGCACATGCCCTTCTGGACCCCCACCAACATGGCTTTCATCCTAATGACAGTGTTGAGACCCTACTCATCCATCTATTTGACAACCTGCTCAGATGAATCGACAACATAAAAAAAGGCTTCCTGCTAGTTTTTATTGATAATTCCTCTGCTTTTGACACTGTATTGCACAGTACCCTTTTAAACTGATTAACAAGAATTGGGCTCCACAGCACCATACTCAAGTGGTTTCAATCTTACCTCAGTGACAGACAACAAGGGGTCAAAGTCGGAACAAAACACCTCCGCTCCATTCAACACAGTAGAGGGAGTCCTGCAAGGGTTGGCTCTGTCCACCCTTCTCTTCAACATTTATATACAGCCAGTCTGTAACATTTTCAAAAGGCACAAAGTTCACTATGCCATATATGCTGATGACATCATGGTCTATACCCCAATCCACCTTGACACCCCAGATTATACAACAATGGCAAAATGCCTACAAGAGATGATTGATTGATTGGCTATCCAACAACAACCTTCACATCAACATTAAAAACATCATAGACATTAATCATCACTCGTGACACCTCCTTCACCCCAACAACCTCAATCAACTTGGCCGACACACCTATCTCAGTAAAAGATGAAGTTCGATACCTGGGAGTCACCCTTGACCGCCACCTGAACCTACAAGCCCACATCAACAGAACCACCAGAAATGCGTTCCACAAACTAGCCACTATTTGAAGACTCAAACCCCTCCTCAGCCAAGGCCATTTCTGCACAGTCTGTCAAGCTGCCATTACACCCTTACTGGACTACTGCAATTCTCTATTCCAAGGACTCTTACTGGACTACTGCAATTCTTTATTCCAAGGCAATGCTTTCCTGGGTATTTTTCGCAAAACACAATCTCTAATTGTATGGTATGATTACCCAGGCCTCTGGATCAAGATGGACCATGGGAAGTAAGACTTTTGGAAATAGAATATTTACAAAGGCTGAAGATCTACAGCTAAAACCACAGGAATGACATAGGTAAGTTAGAAGCCAGTCAATAGAGGGGGCGGAGCCTGATGTCCAGCGGGTTAGACGCTTCGCGCTGAAGCTCCCGAGAGGCCTACTCAGAATCCTGACTTAATACCTACTTAAACTTAATATTTTGCTCCGAACTTACCGGGGTACCTCGGGGGGGATGGCGGCCCACAAACCAGCGCGCTTAGACTTCGGGTCTCCCTCTTCTTCACACGGAAAACGCTCCAAAACAGAGTTGTCTTCCCCACAAAAGATAGTTCCATTTCGGGAAAACCCAGAAATGCAACGGGAGATCTTGGAGGAAATACGCGGTGTGAAGGAACTGGTACAGTCCAACGGAGAAGAAGCGCTCCGAGCCATGCGAGAAGACTTCGGTATGCTTCAGGACCGGCTTGAAGGTCTTTCACTACGGCAGGACAACATGGCGGGGGTCCTCGACTCGCACGCGGTGCGCTTGGAGAAACTGGACAAGGCTGAGCGTCAGATACAGAATCTTCAAAAAGAGTTAGAGGATAGCAATAATCGAGCCCGTCGCAACAATGTCAGGCTCATTGGAGTACCGGAGGGGGCGGAAGCAGGAGATATAAGAGAATTCCTGGTCAAAACTCTTCCCTCCTTGCTGAAGATCACTTTTCACAGAGATCTGGAAATTGACCGAGCACATCGTGTTCCTACCAACATGGCGCTCAATGGGACGACCCCCCGGCCTATCATCTTTCGATTACTGAGATATCAGCAAGTTGAGCAAATTCTAAATGCTGCCCGGGCGAATCATCATCTGGAGTTTGAAAGTCATAAAGTCTCCTTCTTCCCTGACTTGGCAAAGCCCACAGTTGACCGTCGGAAGAGACTCCTTGCTTTTCGCCCTAGACTTCAACAGCTACAGGCTCGCTTTGGCCTATTGTATCCAGCGAAGCTCAGAGTGACTCTCCATAACCAAACTAGAACATTCGAAGATCCTGATCTACTAGCAACATTTTTAGATTCCAAAGAAGCAGACCAGATGCGCTAATCCAACAACTTGGATCTGTAATCCGCCGGATCTGCCCGCCATTTTGAATGGCCCGACGCGGTGATCACAGCCTGGAACAGAGACTGCCTGGACTTTTCTTTCTGTCTATATATAACTTTCTTGGTCTCCTATCCCTCCATGATGTGCACCTCGGTTGGATTCGGAACATGCACAGCTATATAGGTTATATGTTTCAATTTAGGCCTTCTCTGGGGTTTCTCCCCGCAGACATATGGTCGCCAGTAATTTCTGGGGTTCTGCTTCTTCTCTAATGCACTTCGGTGCTTATTTTTTTTATATGGGGCGCTTCATTGTTTTTCATTAGTTTATTTTCTATCATGTCATGTGTACAGCCATATACAGTTAATATGAGGGACATTGTGAAATTATGTGCGTTATCATGTTCTTTTTCAGAATTTTTAACTCTTCTGAATGGCCTTATGTAAGCTCTTATCGCTGAACGTAAAAGGCATCAATAGTCCAATCAAAAGAAAGAAAATCCTTAGCTATCTTAATCATGAGCATGCTGATTTAGTGTTTCTTCAGGAAACGCATTTAAACTCCGCTGAAACACTGAAACTTACTGCTCAGCCTTACATGGTGGCTGCCTACTCTCCCGTGGGGTAACCTTCTTGGTTAAGACGTCTTTGCAAGCTACTGTAATGGATACTAGCTCTGTTAAGGAGGGTAGATGGGCTCGTGTACACCTTAAGGTTGGAGATAGTGACTTCACGTGTATTTGTATTTATGCTCCGAATGTGGATAACCCTGCTTACTATGCAAGTATTGCGCAGTTGGCATAGGCCTCTGCCAATACTCCATTGATACTTGGCGGCGATTTCAACCAAGTACTTGATCCTTTGATAGATAGAGCCGCCTAGAACGAGTGGTCCACCCAAGAGTCTTGATACCCTTACAGCTCTGATGAAAGATCTTGTGTTAGTGGATATATGGAGGCTGCTTCCCCCACCGACTTAGAGTTCATCTTTTTCTCAGCCCCCCATCACTCACAATCTAGAATAGATTTTTTTTCTTATCTCCTAAGCACTGATATCCCAAGTGGACACGGCTAGGATTCATCCTCTCCATATTTCAGATCATGCTGCCATATCTTTCTCATTACATGTCACTACGCAAGGTAAACATCCCCGTGCTTGGTTTCTTGGGGCATAGCTATTCCCTAATTACGAAATACTGGACAATTGCTCCCATCTGAGCCCCAATGAATGGTGGAATCATGTCTGTCTCTACAGTAAATATGAGCAAATACCTCGTATGTTAGCTTCTCCCGTTCAGACCCCCCACCACTTGTCTAAATGGAAGATGCTCAACGACTATGTTCAAACTGCTAAATGCTCTCATCTGACTGTTTAAATCTGTGTAAATCTCTGTCACATGATCATTCTGTATCGCAGATACTATTTCGGTTTGTTTTGATGTACAATTACTGTTGTTTGTAAGCGCTTATATGATGATACTTATCAGCTTAGAGAAGAAGCATAGGGGTGGGGGGTACTTGGGGTTGCTTTTCCTTATTGTATGCTTGTATTTGTCTCCTTTGGTGTGTTGTTTCTTTTTGCTTGTTGTAAAATGAAAATAAACGTTTAAAAAAAAAAAAAAGAAGCCAGTCAATAGTTATTCTCTAGGCCGAAGGTGAGACATTCCCAAAGGAGTCCAATGGACCAGAATAAGGGGGGGGGGTCTAATTAGGAGGCAAATGCTGGTCCAATGGGCTTGTCTAGAGGATTGTTTTACCTTCTACTGCCCAAAGGATAGCTTCTAACTGCTGCTCACAAGGGTCGTAGTATTGAGCCTCACAATGACCAGGCAAAAAGAAAAGATAAATGTTATTTTCCTGTCCCCATAGACTATACCTGGTGCCATTAAAAAAATGGACTTTTGGTTTATTCCAGACCCATATTCATTTGGTTATTTTAGAGCTGTGTGAACTAAAAATGGCCTCATTCCTACAAAAACTAATGTGCATTCTTAAATGAGATGTTGATACTGGTGGATTCCATCTGTCAGCATGTAGAAACAGGTTGAAAACATTTAACAAGGATAATGTATACATGATATTCATTTTCACATTAGGTCACACAGAATGGCTATCATTCTCTAGTGCAATACATTGATGTACTGGAGGGAGAAGCAGATGATTTAGGAGGAGGAAAGGAAGTATCAGGGGATGATGGGCTAGGTGGGCTTAGCAGGAGAAAATGTAGGCATGCTGTAAAGCAGTATTGGCTGACCCTTGCTCCCCCACTTTTATCAAGCTAGGCACCACTGAACCTTCTTTCAAGTCACAGGCCCATGCTACAGTGATAGGTGGCAGAGACCAGCATCAGTGCATTGTAGCTGAGTCCCTTGCATGAACCTTTCTGATACAGCATCTTGCAGAGAGCCCTCAGATTATGACTCCAGACTCATTGGTCTATGGGGCACACAAATCCTCTTTCTGGTTAGAAATGGCCAAGGTTGTTCAGCATTCCCTTTCCTTCCCACCAACCAGTACCCAATGGCAAGAGATATCGAGAGTCTGCATCTTTCATGGCTACTACTAGACCTGGTGAAAGAACTGGGTCCTGAAGACAAACCTCCCCCTGCATGATTTCCTTCAATTTCAATGTAATTAGGAGGAGGACTAAATGAACAACTTCACTGAAACAATTTCATTTCATTCAAATAAATCTAAATGGTTTGTAATGTGATATATACTGACTATAATGGGGTGCGGGGAGAATATGCAGCAGGAGTGGCTAGCCATTTTAACGTGCATGGCTGCCAGCACTGTATTTTAAATGCAGATATTCAATGCTGAGGCCATATAGAGCCCCAGCACTGAATATCCAGGTTGCCCGGATTGCCAGGAAGCGATATTCAGCCACTGCCTGATTAGCTTCTGAGGTGGAAGTTAAATCAGCCCTTACTGCACCTGACATTTGCCTCATGTTGATAACCATGCAGTGGCTCAATATTGCCGCTGCCCGGATTTCAGTGGGTGCCGCTCCTGGATTGACCCGGCGCACCCCGATGCTAACCATTAACATTAGGACATGCAGTGGTAGCAATCATGGATATTCAGTTAGTGACGGTAGTATCCCAGATAAGGAGATTCATACAGTTAGCAGGTCTGCTAGATATGTTAGTCCCTTTGAATATCACCCCCCTCCCCAACATTTAATTGTCTAAGAAATATAAAAACCCCCAGTTTACATTGATGTTTATGCAGTCACTTAAAAGCCTGTACAAATAACAGAGATTTCATTTGTTTATGAAATGAAAGATATTTTGTCTCTTGATGTAAAGAAAGTGGTACTGAATTCTGCACTTTCAGAGCCGCATAAGAAAAATCATGCAATCAAGCATACTGCTTCTTAAAACCATGTGCTGATGGAATATTTTAAAAGATGTTGTTGACTGGATTTCAGTTTTTGTCCTGGGACATACAGTAATCTTGGATGGGATATTGTAACCCTATAACCATAAGAACATGTAAAATCTTAAAACCAAACACAGAAACCAGGGCACTTCAAAAATCCAGAGAAATTCCAGCATCCAAAAAAGCCTGTTTTTTGTATGTATATATATATATACATATATATTTATTTTTATTTAACAAGTTTTTTATACCGCCTTATCATACAATCAAAGCAGTTTACATTATAACTCAAACCATTACAGGGAACTCATATTAGAATCATGGGGGGTGGGGGGTGACATTCAGGGGATGCTCAAAAGCATAACTTATTTACAGCGAAACATATAAGCAACGTCAGGGGGCATGTTAACAAGTGCCACAATCTGGAGTGTTAGGTGTCTTCACTGAAGTGATCAATGAAGAGGAAGGTTTTTAGCTGTTTCCTAAAGTCTTTTATGTCTGTGGTGGTTCTTAGTTTCTCTGGAAGTGAGTTCCGAATGACAGGTGCCGCTAGTGAGAGTGCCTTCTTTGCAGTGGATTTGTTAGCTTTTGTGTATGAGCTGGTTTTTGGAATGGTGTCTATAGTGCTTCATCTCCTTGGTCTGCTGTTTGGTATTGTGCATATCAGGTCCTGCAGACTACCGGCTGACTTGCTGTTTCTGATTTTGAAGATTATTAATGCTGTTTTATATTTGGCACGTGAGGAAATTGGTAGCCAGTGGAGCTGATTAAAGAGGGGCATAATGTGTTTGTGTTTTGCTGATCCAGTGATGGCGCGAGCGGCAGTGTTCTGGACTAATGGCATAGGTCGGATGGTTTGTTCATGCCCCTTCCTTTCACTTCTAAAATCTATCCAAGTTAGATCTGATTTTTAATCAGGGTAAAAATAAAACTTCCACAGTTTTCCCGTCATAGTCTTGTATCTTGCAGACTATTCTCTAAATCAAAGTATGTTATCATCTTCATTTCAAAAGTTTTATGGTACTGGATAGATTTAAATCTTCCTCTTAGGACTTTCACCTTAAAATCTTCAATGCTGTGCTCTGGCTCTTTGAAGTACAGACCAACAGCAAATGCTGGAGTGGTGGAATTCACACTTGGTCTGTTTGTTTTACATAATTAAATGGTGAGTGTCCTGAGAGGAAGATTTAAATCAGGACTATAAGACCTTTGAAATAAAGATTCAGTAAGATACTTTGAATCAGACCAGACAGGACTCAATAAAGATGTTGGTTTCCTATCACATTATACAGTAAACTATAAATATTTTCAATGTCATCACCAAAAGGACTCAACAAATACAAGCACTTTTCTGTCACATTTTTAACTCTTCTACCACCTAGTCACCCTCTGAGCTACCATCCATCCCTTCCCCCTTCTCTCCTGCCTATGTAATGCTCTATAGACTCCTGTATACAGTATATCTTGGCATCTGCATCTGTTGCTCATACTGTCCTGACCTGCAGAAGGTTTTACTTTGGAAAGCTAGTCTGCAAATGTGTTAGGTTAGTCCAATAAAAAGGTATCACCCTATTTTCCTTTTTATTTTCCTTATTTGCTGCCTGGAACTGATACTGTTAATATCATGGGATGGATAGGGGAACAAGGTAATGACTCCTCTTCCTTCCTTCGTGCCTTGTTCAAAACTGGAGTTACGATGCCACTTCCTCTCCCCCACCCTCTTTCTGCCACACTTCGGATAAGTGTCCCAGATTTGCCTGCAAAAAATCTGGTAACCTTATTTTCTTGTATGACCACTATGCAAATTCACAAAAACTCTTTTAAACCCATGCCTGCTATCAAAAATCACAAAAGCTGGCTTCCACTTTTAAAATTGAATACGATAACGGTTAATTCTGGTTTGCAGTTTTTTTGAATATTCAAAATTCACAAAAACTCATTTTTTTTCTCAACCTAATATGCTCAGGATATACTCTGTTGTGCATGTTCTTATGTTTAGACAATCAGAAGGAGGAGGTGGATATGGGGGGGGGGGTGTTACCCTAGCAACAGGGACAAACTACCCATAATACCCCTCACCCCTTCCTTCCCTCTGTCTTGTCACACTATATGGCTTCCTTTCATCAATTTTAAAAGTATTCAGAAGTCCTACAAACTAGAGTAGCATGTTTATGCACTATTTTTCCTTTATATATATTTATCTGTTTTATGGGTATAAGAAAATAAAGGAAGGAGAATGAGAGTGGGGCAAATAAGGGCTGAAATTCAACATCTCTGCTGTGAGAGCTGAGAGCTGTGTTATGCTGGAATATTAGGGATTTTTTTTCCCCTCAGGGCTTTGCTATCTGTCTCTGTGTCTGTGTTTGTGCAGTGTATGAAAGCACATTTTAGAGAGGGTGTCTGGCTGTGAATCATGACGTCCAAGTCAGAAGATGCGACCATGAATCCTCAGTCGAAGAACAAATCCAAAAATGCAGAGTACGCTGGTTTGGCCACGTTTGCAGAATGAACACCAGTCAGCTGCCTTACACACTCCTCTGGCGAGAGTGACCTGTCCACTGGAGGGTTCAGTGAGCAGCACCAAAGAAAATGTGATTCAAAGACATCAAGGAAGACCTAAGAAACATCAATGAGGCCAGAAATGTTGCCATTGATTGGCAAGGTTGGAAGTGTATTGTGAGCAAAACATGGAATCCAGCGGCACCTACAGCAGCATATTGACTGAGAGGACGGCCTTCTCTCCAAATGCCATCTAGGGATTAAAGAAGAAGAAGTCAGAACATCCGATATACAGTGGTAGATGTAGCTGTGAAGGTAGTCACATGTACGTGCCTTGTAAAATTAGACTTTCTCCACTTTAAAAGATACACGTCTGTTGCATGATACCAAAAACAAAGATGTACAGAGTCAGAGTTATTTTATTTTATTTACTTATTTAACGTCTTTTCTATACCGCGCTATTTAAAGTCAGCTCGGTTTACAATTAACAGCACGTTTGTACAGTACAGGCGGCTCCCATACTGGACTTACAAAAACAGGGTTTTGCAACTTGGACTAACTGGGGTAACTATGTACATGTTATGCTGTAGCCTGGCTACTCGTTTAGTTACCTATAATACAGGCTAGGCAGTAGGGTGATGACAGTGCAGTAGCGACCGTGCGACAGAGTCAGAGTTGCCAAGTTCCTCAGTTCTTGGACCGGAAGGACTGGGGTTTCTAGTCCCACAGGTGCTCCTTGTGGTCTTGGGCAAGCCACTTAACCCTCCATAGCCCATGTTCCCTGTAAAATAGTTATCTCCAAGTTATAATGCCCTGTTCAATGTAATTTCAGTTTGTTCAATGTAAACCGCACTGATGCAGAATAGCGCGGTATATAAGAAAATAAAAATAAATAAATAAATAAGTTCTAGGAGTGAGATTTTAAACCATTCCTGCATTTTTGACATTTTTTCTGATACATTATGCGACCTGCAGCACTGATTCCAATGGGTAAAATCAGGGACTACAAATACCATAGTGCAAAGAAATGCAAATGTAAAACCAGAACTGGCAAAAAGTCTCCCTCTTGCAACAGGGTAACTTGGCAACTATGCAGAGTTATGGATTAGCCATGTGCAGGAAGACTCCATAGTTTCAGAGTTGCCAAGTTACCCAATTCCAGGAGTGAGATTGTCTGTCAGTTCTGGTTTTATTTATTTATTTTATTTATTTAGCTGTATTTATATACTGCCTTTCACTGGGTCAAAGCGGTTTACAAAATCAAGGGGAAAATACAATGAGAGACATTATAACATAGGTAAAAAAAAAAAAAGAGGGGGGCACCGTCACTGGGGAGGTTCAAAAGGGAGTAATGCAGTATGGTACTTGTAGTCCCTAATTTTACCCATTGGAATCAGTGCTGCAGGTCCCATCATGCATCAGAATGAGATTTGTCAGAAATCCAGGACTGGCTTAAAATCTCACTCCTGGAGCTGGGGAACTTGGCAACTCTGCATATTGGAAACTGTAACGTATTGTACAGTATATGTGGAATCACAAAATAGGGTATATAGATCTGGAGTGGAGGAGTAACCTAATGGTTAAAGCAAGACTAGTACCCATGAAACCTGGGTTGATTCCCATTGGTACTTCTTATTGCCTTCAGCATGCCACATAACCCTCCATTGCCTCAGGTTCAAACTTAAATTGTGAGCCCTCTGGGGACAGAGAAATACCTGAATGTAATTACCATTGAAAGGCATGAGCTCAATTATAATATCTCCCCTTTGCAAGTCCCATTTTGCAAATGGGGACATGTTGAAGCATGGGTACCTGGATAAATGCACATTCTAAATGCTAGCAGCTATCTTTGAAGGAGTAAAAAGTATTGGCAGAGTGAATGGGCAGCCCTCCTCATTGTATTGTTGTTATGTTGCTGAAATGAGCATCTTTACTAGTTTTGTTTATGCCCTGGAGCAGGTAGATCCATTGATGTCCCTGATGGCGATATCAGAAATGCAGCACTGGTCAGAAATGGTGTGTGCATGTGTGTCTTTAACAATCCACCCCTGCCACATCCCCAAGCAAACCATTGGCCAAATTGGACATGATAGTGCCTACAATAGTATGTCTGGGCTTTCTAAAATGCATCCAGGGATGCCTCCATGATTTGCATGTCTGAAAGCCTGTTTTCAGATGTCCAAACCACAAATAGAGCTTCTAAAATGAGCCTTGTAGACTCAACAGCACACAGTGCATTGCAGGCACACAGTGCATTGCAGTGCATGGCAGCTAAGTTAACAGATGGTGGGACACACAGAATAATTTTAAATTTATTTCAGACTTTGTGCATGCTCTCTGCTAAAAAAGGACTTAAGAATGTTTGTTTTTTGCACTGCATGCTCCATGCCTCTGTCAGCATGGGGAGGGGGGCACCAATTTCCTGAGATTTACATCTGGTCATAATGATGATGATTTCCTGTAATGTCATCAACACGGTGGGCAAAGATAGTCTCCAGGCCCATGTGGGCACCCATAGGCATGTTTATGGGCATTTCTATGATGTTTTGGGGCATATTTGATGACCATTTCCTGTAATATCATCAAAATAGCCAGGAAGCAAGCAGAGGCATGGCTAATATGGTGGGGCATGATACCAGAAGAATGGTTGAAAACACAGGAAATAGATGCAACTTGACTTAGAAGTGAATACTGATTGTCAAACTCAATTTTGACAGGTGGAATCAGTCAATGTATATAACTTATGCTACAGATATAAAATACATGTAAAATACATTTAAAACATCAAAATCAATTTAACAGGGAATTGAATATAAATATAAGAACACTTTCCTGATAGTAGAACATCATCAAACGTCTCAAAACTTGCTATATCCCACATTTGCTGAATCACCTCAATCTGATCTCTCTGGATGAAAAGCATAATGGCCCAGGGGTGATAGGACCAAGAATTACAAAATGTGCTTAATAATTAATGAAGAAATAAAAAAAATCCCGAACACAGTGATTACCATAAAGTCAGAATGAAAAAATCACTAAAAGACTGCAGAAGACTCTTAAATCTATGTTTTCTTTTTGTCGCATATATCAACAGGCGAAGAGCTGTTTCTCACTCTTAAATAGTGATAATATCCATTTTAATCAATAGAGTTCTAAAGACATAAACTTCACTCTTCACACTTATTTCACATGTCATCCAAGCTCAAGGACCATATCCGAAATCCTGTCCAGGTGACTCACAAATCACAACGTGCACATTTCGAGTCAACAAAGCATTCTGTATCAAGTGCTGCAGGGAAATTGTAATACACCCATAGGATTCATGTAACAGTCAAAAAATGCCAAAGGCATGTTATTAAGAGTCTGCAAGCATTATCATTGGCTATACATGGACCTATGCATTCAACAGAACCACAATAAAAAGCGAGGAAGTTCCCCCACATCATTGGGGAAAACCACTTCCCATTGGGTCAGCTTAGAACAAACTCAGCCAATTGATCTCCCTGTTGAGACCGTGGGGTTGAACAGTGTTTAGACGATATATCCAACGTTGTTCTAACTACTGAAGTTTCAAAATCCGGTTCCCACCGTGAGGATCAAAAGGGACTTGGTCAATGATTGTCCAACGAAGTCCTCAAATTGATGAGATAACTCCATGCAATGCTCCACCATAGGGGCAGAACGCATCTGAGAATGAATACGTGAAGCATGTTCACTCAAACAAATTTTTATAGATAAAATTGTGCGGCCAATGTACAATAGACTACATGGGCATTGAAGCAAATAAACCACATATTCAGATGTACAGGTGGTAGTCAAGTGCCATTGATGTGAAAGGCCCAAAATCGAATCCCCCCAAACTGCATCTGGTAAAATGGTAATGCAGTGTTGACATTGGCCGCATGGTGTGTGCCCAAAGCTCTGTCCCGATGATTGCAGAGGGTGGTCCTTAGGTAGCGCATATTTGACCAAAATGTCCTGTAGATTTGAACCCCTGGAATAAGCAATGATTAAAGGTTTAGCAAAACAGGGATGTAAATTCAATACTGACCAATGTTTTTTAACAAATTAATCACCCGAAAGGAATTCTGCATAAAAGGCAGAACCCTCACTATAGTGTACGAGTCCTGCTGAGTTGTCTTCCCAACCAAAAGCCAATCTCAATGGACATTGCTGGCCCATTTATAGGCCTTGTGAATGATTCTATCTGGGTAACCCCTGGCCTGTAGTCAAGTTTGTAAATCTGCAGCACAGACATGAAACTCCTCCGTTGAAGAGCAAAGTCGTCCCAGTTTTAAAAATTGACCAAAGGGGAGGCCATGACGAAAGGAATCAGGATGATGGCTGTGATAGCAGAGGAGGCTATTACATTGAATAGTTTTTTTCTGAACAGAGTGGACCATAATTTACCTTCACTCTTATAGAAGTGTAATGTCTAAAAAGTCAATTTGTCGATGATGTACATGAGCAGTAAATTTGATGTTGGGTTTTATCGTGTTAAGCCAAGACAAAAAAAGTTGTAATTCATCATGAGATGACATCCATAAAAAGAAAATGTCATCCAAAAATCTGTGCCAAAACTGAACATGGCTGAAAAAAGCAGATGCATAAATAAAGTTCTCCTCCATATCAGCCATATACAGCGTGGCAACCAAAGGTGCTACCATGGCTCCCATCACTATGCAAAATGTTAGCAAAAAATAACTGACATCAAATAAGAAATAATTCGTAAGAGTAAGTCTCATTAAATCCAACAGGAAAGCCTTTGGTATTCGTGCTGGTGCAAACAGGAAAAGTGTGGGTAACAAACCCATTACCTCCTCCGGATCTATTTTAATATATAAGGCTGAAACATCAAGTTTTACCAATCAGGCCTTCTCTATTGAAAATTCCAATAGAGAAGGCCTGATTGACTTAAAAAAAATCACCAGAATCCCGATTTTGTGGGGGGCAGAGCCTAGCACCGGGCAAGATGGTCATGTAAGAGCTGTGCTCCAGAGGGCAATGGTCAAGAATCCTGACTTCTGCAGTCTTTAACTAAATAGTTCCTACCTACTCTGATATTATTCAATCTTGGATATGTCTGGCCCCAAGCCGATGCGGCTGGATTGCCAAATACCTCAAAATGCCAGTGCAAAGAGAACCAAAATGGAGCCTCTCTCATCTCACAAGATTTATTTATTTTACATTTCTTATATACCACCTTTCATGACATCAAGGTGGTTTACATTGAACAGGGCATTATAACTTGGAGATAACTATTTACAGGGAACATGGGCAATGGAGGGTTAAGTGGCTTGCCCAAGATCACAAGGAGCACCTGTGGGACTAGAAACCCCAGTACTTCTGGCCCAAGGTTGCTGTCCTCTAGTGGGATTTGAACCTCTGGCCTAAAGTAACTTGCTCCAACCACTAGGCCACTCCACAGTCATCAGAGATTGCCAGAGTGGATGGCGGTCATCAGAGATTGTCCTGAGGCCTTGCAGGAACTTTTGGCTGAAATTTGCGCTGTTAAAGACTTAGTCAAAGCTAATGGAGACTCGTTGTGCACAATGCAGAAGGATATCAGAGCCTTGAAAAATACTTTGAAATCAATTACGCTCAGATTGGAGAGGGTGAAGCGCGTGGTGGCAACGCATGGGGAGCGGTTCAGGGCCATTGAGAAGCAAGCAAAGTTGATACGGTCACTGCAAAGAGAGAGTTGAAAGACAGCAACAATCACACTCGAAGAAACAACATAAGAATCTTGGGAGTTCCAGAGGGAGCCGAGGGTCCTGACATAATAGCTTTTTTGCAGTTAATGATTCCGGGTGTATTGAAGGTGAAGTTCGCCATGCCTTTTGAGATCGACCATGCCCATCACGTTCCTACTCAGTCCATGGTTGCGGGCAAGCACCCACGCCCAATCATCCTCAAAGTTTTGCACTTTGAACAAGTAACACAAATAATGGAAGCAGCCAGAGCACACTCTCCCTTGGAGTATCAGGGGCACAAACTCTTATTCTTCCCTGACTTCACGAAGGTGACAGTGGATCGGAGAAAGGGTTTTTTGGCGCTACGTCCACACTTATTGCAGCTGCCAGGACCATACCCACAGGATGTAAAAATCTAGGGGCGCATTCAGAATGGGACCAGAAATTAAGGGGTATGTTTACTAAACTGCATTAGTGCAATTCGCGTTAGGAGCCGCGTTAGTGGAAGGAAAGCCAAAAAAGGACATGGGCGGGACATCGTAACCGATAACGCGCAGTTGCACGCGTTATTACGCGCCGCGCAGCAACGATCGCTACAGTGCGCGCCACTGTGCGCACGCCTAAGACAGCGCGCAGACACCCAAAGACAGAAACAGAGCTGTAACACAATGGTTACTACACAGACTGATGGTATAAGAGTCATGGGTTTGATTCCCCAGTGTGCCTAGTGAAAAAGGCTGGCTGAGGCATCCTTTGAAAGCCAACTATAATATTTTAATCCACAGTCTGCAGGCGGGTTACAGTTTGCATATGTCAGGAAAATTGTACCCGTCTTATGCAATATGTTCCAATAGTGACCTTCTCTCTGACATGGTCATGTATTATATACCATTTGATAGGAATATTTAGGCGCTCCCTATAGGGCGAAGTGGAAGGCACACCATATAGGGTGACTTGTAAGGCGCGCCCTATAGGGCGTGCCATATAGGGCGCCGCGTAAGGCGCACCCTATAGGGCGCCATGTAAGGCGTGCCCTATAGGGCGCCGTAAAAGGTGCCCTATAGGGCGCCTTTTGAGCTACCCTAAGGTGACAGTACCCTGAGGGTGGTTCTGCTGGCATCACTAATATACAGTAAAAATAGACAATGCCTAAGACAGCCCTATCAATGAACCCCACTGTGGGTTGTGAACCTATGACCTCTGGCTCCATGGGCAGTGAAGTAACCAGTGGGCTAGAACTGCTAATAAACACATGGCTGGCTACAGGAGGACAGCACGGCACCACACCCACATTCTGCTGTGGTTACCAGGAAGATTACATACCACCACCCAATGCACTCTCTAGGGCTCAGGGTGGGGGACAGGATCTCCCGCCCACAGATCCACTTTCAACCCCCTGCAATGGTGGTAGTAGAGGGGACCATCACCCCAGTCCTACTCGGGATCAAACACCCTACAGGGCAGGCAATGCAGAGCACTACACATCCATAAGGCAATAGTAGACAGACGGCAGGTCTGGAAATTCGCAGCTGCCCCCCACCATTATCTGACATTCTCCAGCAGCAAGTCTCCAGCCACTGCACCATGCACAGTGTTCCAGCAAGACACATACTAGCTGCAGACAGTCCACCAGCTAGTCCATAGTGCATGGTCCTGGAGAAGATGCATGTACCCAGAACAGGGATATCAGCATACACACCAAGCAGATAAGTCAGTGATTGGGCCACAAAAGGAAAACCATAAATATCACATAAAAGAAATACTATATAGCAGTGTTTCCCAACCCAGTCCTACGGGGCACACCGGCCAGTCAGGTTTTCGGGATATCCCTAATGACTATGCATGAGATATATATGCATTAGAGATATCCTGCCATCCTGACTGGTTTGTGGCCCTCCAGGGCTGGATTTGGAGACCCCTGCCTTACACCTCTGTCATTTAAGATTGTGAGTGGGCAAGGTGCAGATGTCCTAGACATCGAAAGGGTATATAGAATGTGACACATTCCTCCTCGATTCTCACCACCACCAAAAAGTTGTCTAATAGACAATATTTTGGTGGTGGTGAGAATCGAGGAGGAATGTGTCACATTCTATATACCCTTTCGATGTCTAGAACATCTGCACCTTGCCCACTCACAATCTTAAATGACAGAGGTGTAAGGCAGGGGTCTCCAAATCCAGCCCTGGAGGGCCACAAACCAGTCAGGATGGCAGGATATCTCTAATGCATATATATCTCATGCATAGTCATTAGGGATATCCCAAAAACCTGACTGGCCGGTGTGCCCCGTAGGACTGGGTTGGGAAACACTGCTATATAGCACTATGGGGGAACCTAGCCATGCCATGGTCACTGATCAGTCAGGGTGAGAGTGACCTCCCAGCAGGACATGCTATGGCCACCCTGTCAGTGCAGGTGGTACCGGGCACTACAATGTCCAGCCATTGCCCTATGCCCTATGCAGATGCGGCCAGGCCAGGCCACCCTATCCAGGCTATTCCCACAATACCTTGCTCCTCATTATGCACATTGGCAGGCCAATACTGGCAACAGTGCTAGCAGTGTGGGCTGTGGAGGGTGTTTTCAGCCACCACACACTGGATAGACAGACACACACTCCCACACCTAGGCCAGCATTGTGCTACTATAGAGGTGTTTAGCAGCCCTGGCCACCACACCAGTCCTGGGCACAGTGCAGGCATGGATATGGTACGCAATACTGGTGGGGGTCACTCCTGAGGGTGGTAAACACTGTCAGAGACCAGACATGAAGCACACACCACAGACATCAGAAAGGTTGCTATGATGCAGCTCACTCCGAACATTGTACTTAACCTAGGAATTGCTATCTGTCAGTACTCATAGCAACCTTTTGATAGCTGTGTACCATATTCCCAGGCTTAGGGTGGCATTAGGTTTAGGTCTAGGTTTATTCATTTGATATAACCGCCTTTCTGGGGTAATCAAAGCGGTGTACAGGTAGTAAAATACATAAAAATTCATAAAATACATAAAATAGATAAATTATACAAAACATAAAAACAGAATACATAAAAACTTTGGCCATGGCCAGAAAGGAAAGGAAATGTACAATTTTTTAAAAGGATAGGGACTAATATGCAGCAAGTACGGGACAGGATACAACAGGTGGGTAGGTACAGCAGGAACAGATTCATACAAAAGGAGAGGGGATATTGAATGCCAGTGAAAAGAGATGGTTTTTAAGGTTTTGTTTGAAAATTGCGAATTGTGGTTCCAGGCGGAGGGAAGGGGGGAGAGAATTCCAGTGTGCGGGACCAGCAAAGTAGAATGCAGATAGACGTGTGAATTGAAGGTGGGCACGGGAAGAGGGGGGGGGAGAGAGAGACGGTTAAGATGGAAGGAACTGGGAGTGTAACGTGAGGAGTGAAAAGATAGAAGGTCAGACAGATAGGATGGGGTACCAGTGTGATAGACTTTGTGAAGTAAAGTTAGCAATTTAAACTGGGAACGGAATGGGACCGGCAACCAATGAAGATGGAAAAGTAAGGGAGTGACATGATCTCGAAGAGCGGAAGAAGTGATAAGACGTGCAGCAGTATTTTGTATTCTTTGGAGCCGGGTCACCTGGTTTTTGGGGAGGCCAAGGAACAGTGCGTTAGAGAAGTCCACCCGTGACATGACTAAGGACAGTACTAGTGTGGTCAGAGCAGAAGGGGAGAGGAAAGGACGGATTGAGCGGATTTGTCGGAGAAAAAAGAAAGAGGTTTTAGTGATGTGGGAGATGTGAGAGTGAAAGGAAAGATCCGAGTCAAAGTGGACACCTAAATACCGGAATGTAGAAACCAGTGGGACTGGGGAATTGGAGAAGGAAGGGGCTAGAGTGGGGGAGGGAGCACCATAAGTAAACCAGATAGCAAGAGTCTTTGTGAGGTTAAGATGGAGGCAATTGGTAGTGAGTCAGTCAGCAACAGAGGAAAGGCAGGAATTCAGAGGAGTGAGATCGGGGCAGGAGGAAGAGGTGTGGTGGAGTAAGAGAATATCATCCGCATAGAAAAAGGCTGAGATACCTGACTGCTGGATAAGGAGTGCAAGGGGAGCGAGAAAAAGGTTAAAAAGAAGGGGGGCAAGAACAGAACCCTGCGGGACCCATAAGAACATAAGAACATAAGATATGCCATACTGGGTCAGACCAAGGTCCATCAAGCCCAGTATTCTGTTTCCAACAGTGGCCAATCTAGGTCATACGTACCTAGCAGTTTCCCCAAGGGACACAGGTTCCACAATGCTTGTATTGGTTCAAGCATTGATATCCTGGGTCCCTTCTTAATAATGGTTTATGGACATTTCCTCCAGGAACTTGTCCAAACCTTTTTTAAACCCAGCTACACTAACAGCCTTTACTACATCCTCCGGTAACAAATTCCAGAGTTTGATTACACGTTGAGTGAAAAAATATTTCTTTTATTAGTCTTAAATAGTCTACCCTGTAGCTTCATTGCATGTCCCCTAGTCTTTCTATATTCTGATAAGGTAAACAATCGATCTACGTTTACCCGTTCCACTCCGTTCATTAATTTATAGACTTCTATCATATCTCCCCTCAGCCGTCTCTTTTCCAGGTTAAAGAGCCCCAACCTTTTTAGCCTTTCTTCATAGGAGTAGCCTTCCATCCCCTTTACCATTTTGGTGGCTCTTCTCTGAACCTTTTCTAAAATCGCTATATCCTTTTTAAGATATGGCGACCAGAATTGCACACAATATTCAAGGTGCGGTCTCACCATGGAACGATATAGAGGCATTATAATATCTTTTGTTTTATTTTCCATTCCTTTCCTTATCATACCTAGCATTCTATTTGCTCTCTTGGCCGCCGCTGCACACTGGGCCGAGGGTTTTAACATGGTATCCACAAGGACGCCTAAATCTTTTTCTTGGGTGGTGGTTCCTAATGTGGAACCTTGCATCGTGTAACCATAGTTTGGGTTGTTCTTCCCTAGGTGCATAACCTTGCACTTCTCCACATTAAATTTCATCTGCCATTTTGATGCCCAGTCTTCCAATTTATCAAGATCCTCTTGCAATTTTCCACAATCCTCCTGGGTTTTAACAACTTTAAATAGTTTTGTGTCATCAGCAAATTTGATAACCTCACTCGTTATTCCACTTTCCAGGTCATTTAGGAATATGTCAAAAAGCAGCGGACCCAGCACAGATCCCTGGGGTACACCACTATTCACCTTTCTCCATTGGGAAAATTGGCCATTTAGCCCTACCCTCTGCTTTCTATCTTTTAACCAGTTCCTGATCCACAGTAGTACACTGCCTCCTATCCCATGACTCTTTAGTTTTGCCAAAAGTCTCTCATGAGGGACCTTGTCAAAGGCTTTCTGAAAGTCCAGATACACAATATCAACCGACTCACCTTTGTCCACCTGTTTATTCACTCCTTCAAAAAAACATAACAGATTAGTAAGACAAGATCTTCCTTGTCTAAAGCCATGTTGGCTGTCTCCCATTAGGTCATGACTATCTATATGCTGAGTAATTTTATTCTTTATGATGGTTTCTACCATTTTTCCCGGTACTGATGTCAGGCTCACCGGTCTGTAGTTTCCCGGATCACCCCTCGAACCCTTTTTAAAAATTGGTGTTACATTGGCGATCCTCCAATCCTCAGGTATTAGAGATGATTTTAATGATAGTTCACAGATTACTGATAGCAGGTCTGCAATCTCAAATTTCAGTTCTTTCAACACCCTTGGATGTATACCATCCGGCCCAGGTGATTTGCTACTCTTCAGTTTATCTAATAGTTGTAAGACATCTTCCCGATGTATCGATATTTCCTTCAATTCTTCCACACCTTTAAATACCACTTCAGTCGTGGGTAACATCCCTACATCTTCCTCAGTAAAGACCGAAGCAAAGAATTCATTCAGTCTCTCCGCAATCGCCTTGTCGCCTCTTAGTGCTCCTTTAACCCCTTTATCATCTAATGGACCAACTGACTCTCTCACGGGTTTTTTGCTACGAATGTACTTGAAAAGGTCTTTATTTCGCGTTTTTGCTTCCGCAGCAAGCTTCTTCTCAAAGAATGTGCTGTGGATCAGAAGGGGGGAGAGCAGATGAAGAAGGAAGGACCGTGCAGGAGCGAGAAGAAAGAAAAGAATGGAACCAGTGATGAACAGTGCTACAAAGTCCAGCTTCATGAAGTCGGTGAAGAAGAAGGGAGTGATCAACTAAATCAAACGCTGCTGAGAGGTCCAGAGCAACCGCCACCGATATATCACCTCGATCGTGAGCTACAAGAAGTGCGTTAGTGAAAGCCAGAAGAACAGTGTCAACACTATGCCCAGAACGGAAACCTGATTGATGGGGGTGAAGGAAATTAATAGAATCAAGGTGATGGGAAAGTTGTGCAAAGACAAATTTCTCCAAGAGTTTAGACAAAAAGGGGAGGTTAGAAACAGGTCAATAGTTGGACGGAAGAGAGGGATCAAGAGAGGGATTCTTCAAGATGGGACGGACTAGTGCATGCTTCCAGGGAGAAGGAAAAATCCCGGTGGAGAGACTAGAATTGAAAATGGTGAGGATATAGGGGAGAACACCCAGGGAAGGGGTGAGAAGCCAAGAAGAGGGAATAGGATCAGATGAGCAAGAGGTCTTTCGGGATGAGGAGATGAGATGATGGAGTTCGGGTGCAGTGATGGGTGAGAAGGTAGCCCAGAAATGAGAAAGCTGAGAAACAGGCGGAGGCGAAGGAAGAGAAGGGGGGGGGGGAGGAGATAGGAGCAGGACATGAGGGAAGGGAATCCCTCAAGGAAACAACCTTCGAGGTAAAGAAGGAAGCCAGTTGTGATGGGGAGGGGGCAGACTGGGTAGTAGTGGTTGATGAAGAGGTGTGTAGGGAAGTGAGAGAGCGAAGGGTGGAATACAGGTGCCGGGTTTGATTGGGTGCCTGGGAAATGGCATTAGAGAAGAAGTCACGCTTAGCGGAGTGGAGTTGAGTGCGGTAGAAGGAGTGGTGGGATTTGAAAGCAGATAAATTAGCAGGGGAAGGGTCCTTGCGCCAAAGGCGCTCGGCCCTTCGAAGGTGAGTGCGCAGAAGTCGAAGGCCACCATGGAACCAGGGATGAGAAGGATGCTGACGGGGAGGACGAGGACGGAGAGGGGCTAATAGATCAAGCGTAGCAGAAAGGGAAGAGAACCAGCAAGCGGCTTGAGAGTTTGGTGAGAGGAGTGAGAAATCACTGGGCAAAAGCTCAGAGGCGGGTGGGAATCTTTGTAAAGTGAGAGGGGTAAGAGCCCGGGATAGAGGCACTGGGGATGATGACATAGGGGGAGCTGGGGTAATAGAGGAAGAGACTCCTGGGAGGGAACAGGACAAGGTAAGATAGAAGTGATCTGTCCAAGGGAGGGACGTGGCGGTCGGAACTGATAAAGTGAAAGAAGAGGAGGCAGGGGACAGGAACAAATCTAGGATGTGGCCAGCTTGATGAGTAGGAATGGAGACATGCTGAATTAAGGATATGCATTACTAAGGTATGAATTAAGGATATGCATTACTAAGGTATGCAAGTGCTAGTATTGGGAGATGCATGCAGAGCCCAAAGTCCTGCCTCTCCAGGAGGCTTGGGATAATGGGGCCTGTGGGTGCGGGTGTGTCTGCCCCTGTTGGCTGCTGTTTTATGGCATAGGTTCCCAACTCCAGTCCTGCGGTGCAAAACACTGTTCGGGTTTTCATGCTGTCCCTCATGAATATGCATGAGATACATCTGCATACCATGGTGGTGGCGCATAGAAATGCAGCACAGGCATCTTTATCAGAGGCAGCATGGAACTGGAATGGTGTTTGGCCATCCAGGACTGCATTTGGGAGGCTCTGCTCTAGGTAATGTGCATGTTTATGGTGTCTGTGCTCTGTAGGGTAAAATGATGTTTTTTTGGGCATGTTTACGTCATCTGCAAGAACGGTTCTGCCTGTATTAGCACGTTATAGTAGTGGGTAAAATATGATGAATGGGTTGGCAGAAACCACAACTGGGACTTGAACCTGTGACCAATGTTCCCTCTAATTTCTGTAGGCTGTGTGCGCATAAAATATCAGCTGTGCAGCTTTTGAAGGAAGGTTAAATTTTTGTGCGCCACATAACGACACTTGGAGTTATATACTTTAAAATTTGACTACACGTCAGAATACAGTATGTATACCACATTGATTTTAATCAAATTAAATGAAAATAGACGATTACTAAATGAAGCGGAAAATTTCTAGTAATTACAATCACAACTTTTAAATTTTTTTTTTTTAAATCCTTTATTTAAACCTTTTATAAACAATACACAACCAACAGAAAAACAAAACAATACACCCACAATCAACACCATAAGCCCCTCCCACCCCCCTTCCCCCCCCCGGTCCCCCTGGGAACCCCCACATAGTAACCTTCACAATACAGCTATCGTCAATTGTACCTCTATGATTGAACAGTACATTTAGCTCGTGCCACATAGTCATCCAACATCTGCCATCTATCCCCCAGAGGGGCAGCGGCGGAGGCACCAAGGCTACGCTGCCGTCGCCGCTGAGCCCCCCGGGCTGCCTGCACCTCTAGCGCTTTCTCGAAGCCAGAATAGGTACATACCAAGCCCCACCACAGATAGACATCCAACTTAGTGGAATCTTTCCAGTTGGTGATAATCACCTTCAGCGCAACAGCCATCAAGAAGTTGAACAGAAAGTACTGGTCTTTATCAAGCTGTAGGCTGCTCGCGCAGGAGCGGTAAATAACAATGTCCCATCCCAGCGGAGCCGAGAGCCCCAATATACGGCTGATCTTGCTCCATACTTCCTGCCAGAAACTCTGAACATAGCAACAGTCATATAACATATGCCGTAGGGTGCCTAGAACCGACCGGCATGACCAACACTTAGTGGAAGCCGCTGAATCCCATTTCGACACCTTGACGGGCGTAAGATATGCTCGGTGAAGCACAAAATACATTGACTGTGTAAGGGATGCAGCTTTTGAAACCCTGCTAACTGTGCCCCACAGTAACTCCCAGGAGCGGGGAGGGATCGCATACCCGACCTCAAACTCCCAACTACGGCCGACTGTATTCCCTTCCCCCACTATCGCATCTCTCAAGATTGCATATATATGGGCCATACGCCGGTCAGTATCTACATTCGTATCCACTACCTTCTTAAGCCCCCAGCAGTCTACAATGGCCATCCCTTCCCGTATAGCCCCTTTTAAACAGTGAAGTAACTGGAGCCACTGAAAGTAACAGCCGGCATGAATACCATACTCCGTTTGGAGAGTCTCAAAACCTTTCCACCCACCACCCATCATCACCTGCCCAACGACCCAAATCCCGGCAGTCTGCCACCTTTTCCAATCAATGGGTCGTTTCCCTATTTTCAACTTGGGGTTAAGCCAAATAGGATGAAGAACTGAAAGGCGCTGATCGCACCCCGTGGCACTCTCCAGAAACTTAAAGGCTATCTGAGTGGCACGAATAACCGTGAGACCATTCTCCTGTTCCCCTACCTGCATACCGAGCATCAGATCCATTGGGGCGGGGGACATGAGCTTCTTTTTCAGTTGGGCCCAAATCGGCGTCATCTCAGGCGGACCGGAGTCCATCCACTGCAGCCCTTGCTTTAATATGAGTGCTTGATGGTACCACTCAAAATCCGGAAATTGCACTCCGCCCCTCTCTTTGCTGGCTTTTAACTTAAGCACCGCAATCCGGGGGGGTTTATCATGCCAGAGAAAGGCCGTCAACAGACGCTCCACCCCTTTATAAAAGGACTTCGGGAAACATAGGGGGAGCATCCCCAGGATATAGTTAATCTTGGGAGCCAAAACCATCTTAATGGAATGCAGCCTACCCCACCAGGAGAGATGCAAGGGGGACCATTGCAGTGTGAACTTCTGCACCAGCTCCTTAATGACTCGCACATTGCACTGCACCGTCTCCTGAAGGGATGCGCAGTATTGTACCCCAAGATATTTAACCTGAGAGGCTTCCCATTTGAAAGGGAATTCTGCCACCTGGGAGGAGAAGGTCAACCTATTCATTGGAAAGGCCGTGGATTTCGTCCAATTAATTTTGTAACCAGAAAGGTCGGCATAAACAGAGATAATTTCCAACACTCTCCTTATCGCAGGAGGTTGCAGGAACAACAACAGATCATCTGCATAGGCCGATAACTTCACCTGGTGCCCTGCTACTTCCAGCCCCTTGATCTCCTCATCCTGCCTCACCAGTATGGCCAAGGGCTCTAACGCAATGTTAAAGAGTAGGGGGGATAGCGGGCATCCTTGCCTAGTCCCCCGCAGGAGGCGAAAAGGAGAGGAAAGCGTGCCATTCACCAGAATCTTAGCCGAGGGGGACGCATACAAGAGCTGGACCATATGCCGGAACCGCTCCCCGAATCCGAACCACACTAAAGCCTGGTTTA
The DNA here is from genome assembly GCA_033557465.1 of Ichthyophis bannanicus. NCBI lineage: Eukaryota > Metazoa > Chordata > Amphibia > Gymnophiona > Ichthyophiidae > Ichthyophis > Ichthyophis bannanicus. The sequence continues at coordinate 1,609,759,126 of CM066031.1, forward strand.
AAAACCCCCACTCCAGCCGATCAAAGGCCTTCTCCACATCTACAGAAAGCCCTACTATAGGCTCCTGCAAAGTCTCCGCTACAGAGAGCAAATTCAACAATAGCCGCCCATTATCCGAAGTGGACCGTCCCGGGATGAATCCACATTGATCGGGATGTATAAGTGTGGGCACCACCTGAGCCATGCGGTGCGCTAAGACTGAAGAGAATAGTTTGTAGTCTGCATTTAATAGTGATATCGGCCGATAATTCTCCACTTTATGGGGATCTCTCCCTGGCTTTTCCAAGAGAACAATGATCGCATCACTAAAGGACCCCACCCCTGGTACTTGCTCCAGCAGTACCTGAAAGTACACTAAAAGGTAGGGCAAGAGAACGTCCGCGAACACCTGGTAGAACTCAGCCGGGATTGCATCCGGCCCTGCAGCTTTACCCTGCTTCATGCCCTTTAAACCCTCCCGAAGCTCCTCCAAAGTCAAGGGGTCATCCAGCGAACTCACCTGAGCAGCTGAGAGCTTAGGGTGCGGCACCGGACCAAATAGCTCATGAAAGGCCCCCGGGTCTGCCGCCGCCTCGGAGGTATACAGACCGCTATAGAATTCCCGAAACACTTCAGCCATATCTTTCTCCGCCGTCAACAATCCACGCGCCCCATGAAGGATAGCAGGCACTTTTGGCCGGGCAGATCTGGGGCGGAGTGTGCGCGCCAGCAACCGCCCCGCTTTGTTACCCTCCCCATACCACCTACCTCGCACCTGCCCGTCCACCACATGCACCTCAGTGCTCAAACACATATTATATTGGTGACGCAGCTTTTGTAGCCTCAGCAAAATGCACGGGTCTGTCCTAGCAACTAGCAGGCGTTCCCCAGCTTGAATTTGCACAGAAAGCTCCTGCAGCTTCCTCTTCCGTTCCCTAGCCACTTTAATTTTATAGCTGGTGGTTTCTGCTCTGATTACCGCTTTAAAGGCTTCCCACCAAGCCCAGGCTGGGGTAGCGTCAGGTAGATTTGTCTCGAAGTATCTAAGAGAGGCAGCACGGATACCAGCACAATAGTCTGGATCTTTGAGAAATTCTCTTGGAAAGAACCAGGTTGGGGTACCCTTTCCTTGCCCCTCCACCCGCACCTCCAGAGAAATATAAGCATGATCCGAGATATGCATTTCCCCTATATGAGAATGTATCACAAAGCTAAGGAGAGCTTGAGACACTAAAAAATAATCTATCCGTGAATGAGAATCATGCGGGATAGAGTAGAAAGTATATTCCCTGTCTACCGGGTGAAATAGCCGCCATACATCTACCAACCCTGCATCCCGCATAAGAGATAAGAGAACCACATCCGCTCTACTGCGGTGGCGGGAGCGGTATGGGGACTTATCTAGGAGTGGGTCGATTACTAGGTTAAAATCCCCCCCAATGATCCAAGGATATTCCTCCCTTTCTCGTACCACCTCAGAAAGTTTCTGGAAGAATGCCACGTCATCCACATTTGGGCCATACACATTCATAAGTGCCAATTTAACTCCCCCAAGTTGAACCAATATCCAAAACCCCCCTACCTGCGGAATCAGCCTGTTCCTGCATCACGTGCAGGTCTAACTTTTTGTGTGAAAGTATAGCAACCCCATTTTTTTTCCCACACGCAGGAGAATGCCCAACCAAAAGGAAATTCCCCATGCCGAGTTTCTTTGTTTCAGGGGATGACAAATGCGTTTCTTGCAGTAGAATAATGTCTGCTGCCTGTTTGGCACAAAAAAGAAGTATCTTCTTCCTTTTAATAGGATGAAGGACCCCTTTGACGTTCAGAGATAACACTTTAATTGGCCTCATGAAGCAAGATCAGCCTACCAATCCAGAGTACTCCTTTCCAAATAATAACAAACAGCCCTGTTTCAGGAGACATACCCAGTGTTCCCAGGATGACCCCCCTAACAACCCCCTCCCCCCCCCACATTAACAAAATCTCCGGGCGAGCCCCCACAGCGAGATATCCCATCCACCCGCTCCCTCCCAGATTTAGCCCTAGCGAACATTCATAAAGTATCCTATCACTCTAGCAACAAACACACATTAGACTATCACTACCATACTTTCCCATTGCCCCTTCCCCTAACCTCCCCACCTCCCCCCCCTAGCCCCCTACAAAACCGCCAACCCACCCACTACAATGACATTCCTGAACCCAATCAACACAGATCTCCTAAAGCTACTAACAAGGAATTACACAAGGGTCCGGCTTCCCCAGCCCAGAGGTCCAGAACTAGCCTCGGGGCTGCAGGGGTCCACACTCATTTCGCCAAGCAGAAGTCGAAGCATCAATCATCCAGTACTCCGCATCCCCATTACTGCAAGCAGAGCACCAACACCATGCAGCCAGAATCTCAGGAGAAAGCGGAGTTCATTGCATGAAGGCCGCCTCCTTTTCCTCCAAGAAAGCTTGCAGGGCCGCCGGGTCATCGAAGGATCTGGTTTGATTATGTAGCGTGATCCGCATCCGTGCGGGATAGAACAAACCATATCGGGCTTGTAGCTTCTGCAACCTCGGTCTAAACGCCAGGAGCTGCTTCCTCCGGGATACAGTAGCTTTACTGAAGTCAGGATATAGCGCAACAGTGTGACCCTCATATTTTATAGGGGCCCGTGTTCGCGCAGCCGCCATTATCGCTGCCACTTGAGAGTACCGCAGCACCCTCAAGATAATCGGGCACGGCACCCGCACTTGTGGGCTGATACTCGTGGGGATCCGATGGGCCCTATCGACTTCAAAGGCCTGCGAGAATTCCAACCGCAGCATTTTCGGGAGCACTTTCTCCAGGAATTCCACCGCATTACTCCCTTCAACTCCCTCCGGAAGCCCCACAATTCTAATGTTATTCCTCCGAGCCCGGTTGCTCTGATCCTCCAGATGTTGCTCTAGGACATCCACCCGCTTACAGAGCCGTTCCACCTGCTTGATCCGTGCATCATGCGACGCCACGTGGCCTTCCACCACCGAGACCCGGCCTTCCATTGCAAGTAACTGTTCCTTCAGCTCTTTTAGTTCTAGGATCTCAGCTTGCACCTCCGCTAGCGTTTCTCCGTTCGCGGCCACCATTGAGCGCACCGCTTTTATTTCGGCCAGGACCTCCGACAATCCGGCCGCGGGTTCCAATGATTGCAGGGCCTTCTGAGGCGAGGGTGGCTCTGCCTTCTGCCGTTTAACTCCTGCATTCGACGACGCCCCAAACTCCAGGCGGGTGGGCTTACCGGCCGCCATCTCCCAGCTCTCCTGAGGGGGTCCGGGGAGGAAGGGAGCAAGGATCACTCAGCTAGGGCCCAGGATTCAACAGGATTCAGCGGAGAGTTGCTATTATGCGGCCATCTCTGCTCGCGCTAGGCTCCGCCCCCACAACTTTTAAATTTTAAGACGCCTGTGTTGTTTTCTATCAGAATCAGAACCGTAATTTTTGTGCACTCTGTTGTAAAGTATGTGCGCTCGCTCGGCGAGGTGTGTGCACGTGCACACGCGCACAGCTTAGAGGGAACAGTGCCTGTGACCTTCTGCTTCTGAATACAGTGGTTCTGTGCACTGCACCACCATGTTCTCACAGAGATGGTGTATTCCCTGGTGATACCATGACTGTTGGCTAGGCCACGGACTGCTCCGGGCAGCTGCCACTGCCCCCTACACCACCAGTATCCCTCAGCCACCATGCTGACATGCCCTTCTGCTGGTGGAGCTGGTGGTGCACGGTCTCAGGCCATCCAGTGTGCAGGTAGGCGGCTGCCTATGGTGTGTGTTCTGGGGTAGGGGTGCCTGCATAGACGTCCACGCTCCCCCCTAGCCCCGCCTGCCAGTGTTTCGTGCCCTTGGGAGTTGCTGTTGGGTACTCTCCCCTGTGACGCTTTGCGAAACACACTCTTGCCCATGTTGGGCCCTCATCAGCTGCTGTCTGGCTCTACTGTTTACGCATCCCTATGGGCCAACTGAGCATCACCCCAGTCCCTACTGTGGCCCAGCTGCGCCACTGCATGTGCCGCCTGCAGCCCTCTGTATCCCCTTTTCCAGCATCTGCCCAGTTGCCCGTTCCGACATGCCCGCCCTGATGTTGCGGGACATGTGCACGCCATAGAAACCCTGTCTGATGGTGGGGAAATCCCTGAGCAGCGCTATTTCACTGTGGGCCCATGCACCTTGTATGGGGACGGAGTATGGACCCTTCCACAAATTATCTATGTTCTATGGAGATTACTCGGGGGGGGGGGGGGTTGATGTTTCTCATTGATACCACTATTGGCCAGCTTGGTTGTTGTTTTTTTCCAGTTTGTTGGGGTCATTTTCAGTGTTTCTGTGCCCTTTTGTTCTGTGCACATGTATCACACTTATCACCTTTTTTTGGTTTCCCTGCCTAGGCTATACATTGCTGACACGTAACTGGTTTCTCTCCCCTTTAAAGTGCTTTTACCGGTAGGTTTTCATTCGCGTTGGAATTCAGCTCTGGAAATCAGCGTGTTAGCCTCTCGCCGCCCACTCTCCGCCCATTGACCCCTTCTCTCCGCCCTCTCTCCACCTTCTGCGGTGTTTTACCGCGCCGCGGAGCATTACGCTCGTTAGCGCTTGATAACACGCGCTATAGCGCGTTAACGATCGTTAATGCGCTATAGCACACACTATAGTGCGCTAACGATCATTAACGTCTTACAACGCGCGTTATTCACGTTTACCGCAGTTTAGTAAACATACCCCTAAGCCCTTACTTCCAGAGGGGGTTTCAGCATTAGACCTCTGTGCCTTCCCCCCCTGAGTTACTCACTTCCTATTATTCTCCTGCCTCCCGGTGGACCACTCAGTTGCGGGACCTTTCTACTTCGGTCCCATGTACTAAACTGCATCCACCAGCATGATTGCATTTGCCCACACTGTTAAAAGTGAAACAGGGAACTTCCTGTCTCTTGCACAAAAGACTAGTGTGTTACTGAGCTCTTTTTTTGTTGTTGTTTTTTATATTTATGAAATTTTTACAAACTAAATAAGAAAGTTACTAGCACATTCTTGCAGAAAAAGAACAGATACATGAAATAATACATAGAAAGACAAAATATAACAATATAATCCAAGTAATACTTAATAACAAAAATATCTGCTCACCTAGCCCTGGGGGGGGGGGGGGAATCACAAAATTCTTACAAGCAAACATACCAGAAATATGCAGCTAGCTTAATCAGGATACACATTAAGAGAGCACAGGTATGGCATCCGAGGAGGATTCTAAACACCGAGCATTAATGAAAGCCGTTAATTGGGAAGGCTCATAAAAAAACATAAGAAATAGTTTGATACTTCACCAAACATTTACATGGGTGTTTTAATTAAAAGAGCCCCCCCCAACTGTAGAACCCCAGGATGCAGCAGGAGAAAATCCCTGCGGCATTGCTGAGTTTCCCTAGCTAAATCCGGGTATATACAAATCATTAACCCTTTAAACAATAAATTGTGTTTCCTAAAGAAAAGCTTTAACAACCATTCTTTATCAGACAATAGAGCAAATATTATTAATAAAGTAGCAGGAACATGGATTTCAGAATCCGACTGCTCCAATAAATCTGTAACATTCAATATAATCCCTTGATCCTGGTTTCCCCCTAGATTACCCACCCCAGTAGCCAATTTAGCCCTAGGTAAATAATAAATCTTAACCAAGGGTGGAATTAATTCTGGGGAGACCCCAAAAGACATCCACCATCTGCCTCCATCTTTACAAGACTCCTCCCCATTACTGAAGTTTTTGTATGGTTGTTGTTGAGTACCTTAGTACGTGTTTCTTTTGGGATTGGAAACTTACCCATGCCAGAAGTAATATTTAAAAATGATGTATCAGAGGAATTGAAACAAATCTCGATAAATTGGGCAGATGCAATACAACTATTTGATAAATTAAAGACTAGCAAATAACCTGGACCAGATGGCATATATCCCAGAATGCTAAAAGAAGTGAAATAAGAGATTGCAGACCTACTTTTAGTAATCTATGAACTATTATTAAAATCATCTGTAGTACCTGAAGATTGGAGAATGGCCAATATAATACCAATTTTTAAAAAGGGTTCCGTGATGATCAGGGAAACTACAAGCCACTGAGCCTGACATCAGTACCAGACAAAAGGTAGAAACTAGTGTAAAGAACAAAATTACTGAACATGTAGATAATCATCGTTTAATGGCAGAAAGTCAACATGGATTTAACCAAGAAAGTCGTGTCTCACAAATCTCTTATATTTTTTTGATGGTGTGAATAAGCAGGTAGATAAAAGTGAGTCAGTTGATATAGTTTATCTTGGTTTTCAGAAAGCCTTTGACAGAGTCTTTCATGAGAGACTCTTTTTTTAAAGTTTCTTTATTTATATTTTCCAACAGAATACAAACAAAAGAGAAAACCAAGCTGCAGTAAATCAAAATACACAGTTCTTCTCTTTAGCACGAGAAAAGAAAAGGTTAAACATAGCCCACCCCACCCTGTCCCTCCCATCATCATGCAATCATCAGGGACTAATTAAAGAAACACAAAACATCTGTGAGCCTGCTAGACCTACAAGGGCAACATAAATGCAACCACTCCTCTACAAAGGAAATGAGGAGATTTGTCTAATAACCCCTTACTATATCTTTATTCCAACCTTGTCGAAACATGAGAGCGGTTCACAATATGATCAAAGCACAAGTGTTCCACCATTTGCATCAACCAAGTTGTACCACATGTTTTCCAGTTAGAAATAATGAAAAAATAGGGCCACTTTCAACACTTTCACATAAATGACCTGGAAAGTGGAATAACGAGTGAGGTTATCAAATTTGCAGATGACACAAAACTATCTAAAGTTGTTAAAACCCAAGAGGATTGTGGAAAATTGCAAGAGGATCTTGATAAATTGGAAGACTGGGCATCAAAATGGCAGATGAAATTTAATGTGGACAAGTGCAAAGTTATGCACCTAGGGAAGAACAACCCAAACTATGGTTACACGATGCAAGGTTCCACATTAGGAACCACGACCCAGGAAAAAGATTTAGGTGTCATTGTGGATAGCATGTTAAAACCCTCGGCCCAGTGTGCAGTGGCAGCCAAGAGAGCAAATAGAATGCAAGGTATCATAAGGAAAGGAATGGAAAATAAAACAAAAGATATTATAATGCCTCTATATCGTTCCATGGTGAGACCGCACCTTGAATATTGTGTGCAATTCTGGTTGCCGTATCTTAAAAAGGATAGAGCATTATTAGAAAAGGTTCAGAGAAGAGCCACCAAAATGGTAAAGGGGATGGAAGGATACTCCTATGAAGAAAGGCTAAAAAGGTTAGGGCTCTTTAACCTGGAAAAGAGACGGCTGAGGGGAGATATGATAGAAGTCTATAAATTAATGAACGGAGTGGAACGGGTAAACGTAGATCGATTGTTTACATTATCAGAATATAGAAAGACTAGGGGACATGCAATGAAGCTACAGGGTAAACTATTTAAGACTAATAAAAGAAAATATTTTTTCACTCAACGTGTAATCAAACTCTGGAATTTGTTACCGGAGGACGTAATAAAGGCTGTTGGTGTAGCTGAGTTTAAAAAAGGTTTGGACAAGTTCCTGGAGGAAAGGTCCATAAACCATTATTAAGAAGGGACCCAGGATATCAATGCTTGACCCAATACAAGCATTGTGGAACCTGTGTCTTTTGGGGAAACTGCTAGGAACGTATGACCTAGATTGGCCACTGTTGGAAACAGGATACTGGGCTTGATGGACCTTGGTCTGACCCAGTATGGCATATCTTATGTTCTTATGTTCTTATAAAACGGACAATCCCGCTGTTACGGCGAGATGCCAATTGTTGGTTGAAAAATGGCCCCAGACCAGGAGAGATTGGTCCAAAATCCCAGCACTTCTTTAATACGGTTCCATATTGAAACCCAATAAGACTGAATGTTAGGACAATCACACACCATTGTCTCAAAGTGCCGACATCACCCCGATGAGACTAACACTCATTCCCAGCTGTTTGAACACATTTAGCTATCTTTCAACAGGTGATCCTCCTTAGGATTTGCATTTACTAATTTTGAAAGGCCTTCTGAGTTTCTGATATACCCTATGAGACTTCAGCCTCCCAACAGACACCATGCCAGGAAGAAGGTTCTAGAGGAAGGGATTACTTAACCTCTCTTCTAGTTCAAGCCATATTGAGCGCAAATCTACGGCTCCCTCCACCCATCACGAACCTTGCTTTAGGAAAAAAATCACAGTACTAGTCCTGAAAATCAGAGAAAATCACCCCCTTCCTCTTTTTAAGATTTAAGTTTCCTGAAAGCAATTCTGGGCGGTTATTTTCCCATAGAAACTGAGCTAGAATCCTTTCAATTTGACTATAGACTCTCCCTGTAAGGAGAACTGATAACATTTCAACTATACAATTCACTTTAGGAGTGATAGTCATATTTATAGCTTAAAGACAACCCCACCAATAAAACAGAGCAGCGACCACTTTGCTATTATACTGCTGAAAGCTCGTTGAGTCAAATAGGGTAAATGAGATTGCAAAATGAACAGAAATGTGAGCCTCAGGAATAGTAGACTCACTAGTTCTAGAACAAAGCCCCTTGGAAACCAGGGAAGATCAATATGTGATATTTGAAAATCCATAAGGGATAGAACTTTCCTCATTAAGATGGCTACCCCATTGTTTTTATGAAGGGCAGCTGAGAAACCCCTAAAGAGTATGCCTTTCTATTTATCCTCAACGACTCCTCTCCATTCAAGTGTGTCTCCTACAACAGTAAGATGTCAGCACTTTCTTTCCGACCATACCACAAAAAACCTTTCCTCTTAGTGGGATTATTAATGCCCTAACATTCAGTTAAACGATCTTAAAGAACATACTTGCAATAGAGTTCCAATTAACAATCAAATGTTGCAAAAACATACCAAATTGTAGCATTTAGTTTACATTTTAGAACAACTTCTTAAGCACCCTTAAAGTGTTAGCTGCCCCTATAGCCCAGAGAGGAACCTCCCCCCCCCCCTAAAAAAGGCAGCCCCAGCCCCGACATATGATCACTCCTAATAAGAACACCTAAAACTGAAAAACATCTCCCCAAAACCACCTAAACCCAGGGGGGCTATATAACACACAAGAACTTAGCGGGTGAGCCCACCAGGACAAGATGGACACGGAGGGCAAAATACCTTATACTTCCGCTCTTTTATGTCACTCAAAATATCGCGCTCTGTAAAAAAAAAAAAAAAAAAGAAAGAATGAGAGAAAAAAAAGAAACATCTCAGCCAGTGTAGTACCCTGGAGCTCCTTCGCACAATACAAAATGAATATCCCAGTATATAACAATGTTACATAATGAAATGTCGTTTGGTGTGAATAAGTCACCTTTACACGACCACAGACCAGTCAAACGTCCATAATAACAAGCGCCATAAAACTGTAGCAAATAAAAGTTGCAGAATGACTTTCACCGCATCATTGCTGACTCCTTATCTACCAGAAATGCATATAACTCCCCGGGATCATCAAAAGTCTTGGTCTGGTTATGCAGCGTGACTCTCATGTGGTCAGGATATAACAGTCCAAAACAGACCTGCAGTTGCACCAAGCGTGGACGCAGCGCCAGAAAACATTTTCTCCTATCTACTGTCATCTTTGCAAAGTCCGGGAAGAACAGGAGTTTATGTCACTGAAACTCCAAAGTTGAAAGTGCTCTGGCTGCTCACATTATTTGCAATACTTGCTGAAAAAAACATAAAACTTTCAAGATGATTGGGCATGGACACTTGCCCATGACCATGGACTGAGTAGGCACTCGATCTCGAACGGCATAGCAAAATGCAACTTTAACACACCTGGCATCATGGCCTGCAAAAAGGACACCAAGTCAGGAACCTCTGCTCCCTCAGGAACTCCTAGTATCCTTATGTTATTCCGTCGAGAGTGATTATTACCGTCTTCCACCTCTCTTTGTAATGAATGTATCAACTTAGCCTGCTTCTCAACAGCCTTCTCCATGTGAAGCCACCACATTCGCCACCTTCTCCAAACGAGCTGTATTTGACTCCAAACAGGGTCGCAAAGCATTGATATCTTCCTGCATTGCACATAGTTATTCTCCATTAGCTTTGACCAAGTCCTTGACTGCCCGAATCTCAGCCAGGATCTCCTGTGAGGTCTCAGGACAATCTCAGATGACTGCCATCTTGTGAGGTGAGAGAGGTTCTGTCTTGGTTCTCTTTGGAGAAAGACATATCCGGGATCGAATGGCATCAACGTAGGTAGGAACTATTTGATTAAAGATTGCTGAAGTCAGGATTCTTGTCTATTGCCCTCTGGAGCACAGTTCTTACACGTCTTACATCTTGACCAGAAACCAGGTTACTACTACTACTACTGCTGAGCATTTATAAAGTGCTACCAGGCGCACGCAGTGCTGTACAATGAAAACACAAAAAGACAGTCCCTGCTCAAAAGAGCTTACAATCTAAACCAGAAACCAGGCTCTGTCCCCTTTCATGAGAGACTCTTGGTCAAATTAAAAAATTATGAGATAGGAGGCAATGTACTATTGTGGATTAGGAACTGGTTAAAAGATAGAAAACAGAGAGTAGGGCTAAATGGAGAGTTAATAAACATGCCCAGTACTCTAAATAAAGTATCGCTAAATTATTTGGAGTACTATCCGCCTAGCTACAGCGTAAAAAAACACCTTGCAGAACATCTCAGTAGGAAGACCCCAACTGCCGACTCCCTTCAGTACTTTAATTTGTATCACCAACATTACCATTCCCTCGTCTTAGAAACTGAATGTTCCTATTATTCCATTCTTATTTCATATGCTGCTAACTCCACACACAACTCTACTCAACTCTTATATCTTTATCTTCCTTACATCGTCCCATAGTAGGCAGCACCCACTCATCAGTCTCTAGCTCCTCATAGCTAGCCATTCACTTTGCCACAAAGGTTCAATATCTACGACCTCTCTCTCGGTTACCGCTGCCTCACTACTGTCCCCTTCTCCTCTCTCCACCCTCTTCCCCGTCTTTGTCCCACACTGGTCCTCCTTTCAACCTATTACCTCCTCCAAACTCCTCAGATCCATTTCCAACACTCGGAAAATTATCTGTCTTCTTGACCCCATTCCATCACACTGGATCTCGGAACCATCCCTTGCCCTTCTTTCCTTTCTGCTCACCAAGCTTAATTTTTGCCTCTCATCTGGTACCTTCCCCACACCCTGGAAATATGCACTGGCTCATCCTCTCCTCAAACAATCCTCTCTAGACCCTAGTAATTCTGCCCACTACGGCCCTGTCTCTAATCTCCCCTTTATTTCTAAAATTCTCGAAAAGGCCGTGTTCTCCCAGCTCTCTTCATACTTAGACTCCACTCATTTTTTACATCCGTGACAATCTGTTTTCCACCCAGGTCACAGCACAGAGACCATTCTTCTTTCCTTTCTTAATGAGTTTCTCATCTCTCAAGACTGGGGTGACATTTCCTTAGCTGTTTCCTTGGACCTTTCGGCTGCTTTTGATCTTGTTGACTACACTCTTCTCCTCTCTCGTCTTAGGGATGCTGACTTCTGTGGAATTGTGCTTCACTAGTTTCACTCCTTTCTCTATTCTCAGTCCTTTTCTGTTGTTTCTGACTCCTGCACTTCTGACTCCCTGCCTTGCTACTGTGGGGTACCCCTAGGTTCTGTTCACGCACCCCTTCTCTTTAATATATGGTTCCCTTCAATCTTCTGGTACAGCAATTCAGTATCTCAGTTTATTACTATTCCAATGATATTACCCTGGTTCACTACAATTCTCCTGTCAGTTCCAATCTCTCACCTCTCAATATCTGTCTGTCTGGCATTGATAACTGGCTTTTCCTAAACTTTCTTCACCTTAACCCTGCTAAAATCTTGGCAATATTGTTTACATTTGGAAACCGCTCCCTAAAATATCACCCACCCTTCTTGATGCACCAGTCCCACTGGTCTCCTCCTTTCATTACCTTGGGGTGATCTTGGATACAGATCTATCTTTCTGTGACCACATCTCTTCTCTCACTCGTTGCTCTTACTTCTACCTCCAACAAATGCATGCTGTCTGTGCTGTCTTGTCTCCCGCCTCTCTCACTACTCTCCTGCTCTCTTTGGTGATTTTCCAGGTTGATTACTGCAATGTTATCTTTTCTGGTCTCCCTCAATATCAGCTCCATTGCCTTCAACTGATCCAAAACACTGCCACCAGAATTCTTTCACACACCACCTGCTATAGTCATAACACACCTCACCTCATAAATCTGCACTGGTTACCTGTATCTCATCATATCACTTACAAACTTCTGATCCTGACCGATAAAGCACTTTATACCACACCCCACAATACTTGGCAGATTTCCTGAAATTCCGTTCCATACCACGCAGTCTCTATTTTGTTCACGTTCATCGAGTACAATTCCCATCCACAGCACGTGCCCACCTGGAACAAACCCGTTGTTCAGCTTTTTTCTTTCTCGGACCCTCTCTGTGGAACTCACTCCCCTCTGTCCTCCGCTAAGAACAATCATATCCCAAATTCAAGGCCCTTCTCAAATTCAAAGCCCGTCTCAAGACACATCTTTCCTGCCTAACCTTCGACCTTCCCTCCCCTGATCCAAGAAGCTACCAATCTCCCACCCTTGCTCTGAGCTTGCTCCTTTTCTCCTTTAGTTATGAATGTGTGAAGCCTTGTCAAAATTGTAGTTCCTTTCCATTTCTGGAATTAGCCAATGTGCATTTTGCAATATTGTAAACTGCCCTGATGTTGTGAAGGTGTGGTCAATCAAGCCTGATAATAAAGATTAAAAAAGAAAAGAAGGGGCGGAGCCAGTGCGAAGCCAACATGGAGGTGTAAGTCCTCTTCTCCTAGGCCTTTTTTCACGAATCCTGCGACCTACCCGTTAAGGACGACTCCCCTGCTGTGGAAATAAGCGGAGGCTCAGCGGAGATGTCGGGGAGCAAACAAACCCGGCTCGAGTTTTCCTCCGCGACAGCGACAACTGGGTCGAAGAGATCTAAATCAGACCCGCTATCACCACTTAAGCCGGCGGCCCAGCAAAGCCCGCAGGAAGACTGGAAGGAGCTTCTAAAGGAGGTGCGGGCCATACATAGCCGGGTGGATTCTAACGGCGAGACACTTTCCTCTCTACAGGAGGATTTGAAAGATCTGAACTCGCAATTTCAGTCGCTCTCCTCCCGAGTTGACAAGGTTGAAGAAATGGTGAAGGAGCACGACAGTAAGCTGCAACGGGCTCAGCACATGGCGCGCAGGGTGGACTGGCTAGAGCGGAGCGTTGAGGATATGGGCAATCGCGCTCGTCGGAATAACATTCGCCTGATCGGACTCGGCGAGGGAGCTGAAGGAGGGGACCCCATCCGTTTTATGGCAGCCTTTTTACCTAAGCTGTTAAAAATCACTTTTGACCCTCCGCTGGAGATTGAAAGGGCGCACAGGATCCCGGCGGCCCCCACCGGCCCCAACTCTCACAACGCGAGTCCGCGCCCATTCATTATGTGCCTGTTGAGGCATCAGCAGGTCCTGCAAATTTTTGCCGCAGCCAAAGCCGGCCCGCCGCTTCAGCATGAGGGCCGCAAAATCTTTCTTTATCAGGATTTCTGCAAGCGCACGGTGGAGAGACGGAAACAATTCTTGGAGCTCCGGCCTAGACTCCGTAATCTCCAGGCTCGATTTGGCCTGTTCAGCCCAGCGCGTCTCAAAGTTACACTAAATAACTGTACCAAATCATTCGATGATCCTGGACTGCTACGTAAATTTATTGAGGACCAAGAGGAGCTGGCAATGCAGCAAAGTTGATCTGTTGCCTGTTTGCTGTTTGACCGACTGAGATCGCATGTTAGCTGCTGGAACTTGAGAGTTCGCTGGCACAGGGTCTGTCTGTCGCATGGGGACCATGTGGTATTATTTTTATGGGTGGTCGGGATTTAAAAAGTTGGTATGTTGATTGTAAGGGGCTGCTCCATGTTCTGTATGTGCTTCTACTGTCTCACCCTAACTGGTTTATTCTTATTTTGGGATGGGAGGGGTACTGGGCTCACTGAGGTTTATAAGAGGGGATATAGAGGGGTTAGGTGCACTGCTGACTGGGTAATTGATGATATTGCGACAAGTACATGGCTAGCGGGCTGAAGATTCTATCTCTCAATGTGAAGGGGCTTAGATCTCCGGCTAAAAGGAAGAAAATATTAATGTATTGTAAGCGTCAGTCTGCTGACGTTATTCTACTTCAGGAGACGCACTTGTCTGCCTCTGAAGCGAATAAATTGGCAGACAGACATTTCCAGCTTGCTGGTTGTTCCCCTGCTGTGCATAGGAAAAACGTGGTCATCACTTTAATTAAAGGTGTGTGTTGGGTTCCTATCTGGTCAGTTCCTGCAATGATGATGGTGGGAGATGGGTTAAGTCTTTAATCAAGGTGGGTAGAGATGTATTGGCTATTGTTAATGTTTATGCTCCCAACGCTGATGACCCCGACTTCTTTTGCAATCTCAGCGGGATTATCCACGAGAATCCAGAGGCTCTGGTAATAGCTGGGGGGGACTTTAATTTGGTAAGCGATCCCTTACTGGACAGATCTCCTGGTAGGGTCGAGCGCCCTTCTCGTGCGCACTCTGCGTTTCTCTCTCTGCTTGGTTCCTGTGGCCTAGTTGACATTTGGCGATTATTTCATCCTCGGGAAAAGGATTTTACTTTCTTTTCCCCAGTTCACAATTCTCTCTCACGAATAGATTTTTTCCTGCTCTCCCAACCTTTGACCCCTGCTGCCGAGACGCATCTATCCTAAGCAGGACAGTCTCAGATCACGGTGCCATTTGTATAGAGATTGATCTAGCCGAACTGCAACGCCCGAACCAGTCCTGGTCTTTCAATCGTGCGTGGCTGGCTGACCCCGCGTTCCAGGAGGAAGTGCGAGGGGCTATCTCCTCCTTTTTTTACTGGAACAAAGCGGGAGATACCTCTAGCTGGGCTCGCTGGGAGGCCTTTAAAGCCTCCATAAGGGCGGTGGTCACCAGTTATGCTATTAAAGAATCTAAGCGGCGGGCGGCCAAGTTGAATGCATTAGAGGGTCAAATTCGTGCTGGTGAGCGATTATGGCTGGCCCGATCTGCTCCTAGTATCCTTACTCGCCTACATAGACTTCGATTTCAGTATAATGAGCTCTTGAGCTCAGAAGTTGAGCACATTATGTTGAAACAAAAAGCCCGGTTTCATGTCGAGAAGAATAAGGCAGGCAGGCTACTTGCCCATACATTACGTGGCAAACAGAGTAGACCCAGAGTAACCTCTTTGGTGTCTAGTAATTGTGAACAATTGATTAAAGACGAACACATCGTTGCGGAATTTGCTAAGTACTACAGCTCGCTTTACGCTTCTGAAACATCGTCGGACCCTGTAGCCTTTGCTCGGTTCGTTGATGACCTTGACCGACCGGTGCTGGAGGAGTGCCAGGCTCGTGAGCTTGGGAAGCCTTTTACCCGCTCTGAACTTCTTTCAATAATCCAGACATTGCCTTCTGGGAAAGCGGTTGGCCCTGACGGTCTCCCTGCTGAATTTTACAAAGTCTTTGGCGAAGATATTGTCCCATATTTGCTGGAATATTATAGTGATCTGGCTCAAGAAAATAGCCTTACTGGCAGATTTTCCGAAGCCACTATCGTGGTCCTGGAGAAGCTGGGCAGGGACCCTAGTTCGGTAACCAACTATAGACCTATCTCACTTCTGAACGCCGACTATAAGATCTATGCTAGTGTCTTGGCGCGCCGCTTAGCGGGCGTCATTGCAGGCCTCGTACATCCAGATCAATGCGGGTTCGTGCCCGGAAGAGCAACAACTGATAACGCTCGTCTCTTATGCAATTTGCTCGAGCAGGTTTCGTCGGCAGATACCCCCTATGTGGCTCTTTCCCTAGATGCTGAAAAAGCATTTGACAGGTTGGAATGGCCGTTCATGTTTTTCATCCTGCGCTGGTTTGGCCTTGGGGAGGATTTTATTCATAAGGTAGAGGCACTTTATTCCTGCGCCTCCGCCAGTATCTGTGCGAACGGCATCCTTTCGCGTCCTTTCACTCTCCATAGGGGAACTAGACAGGGATGTCCCTTATCCCCCTTGTTATTTAACCTAGCGTTAGAGCCTTTGGCTATTGCTATTCGTGCGAGGGTGGATCTCAAGGGGGTGCAGATTGGGCATTTACGGGTTAAATTATCTGCGTACGCCGATGACTTGTTGCTTTTTGCGCAACCTGGGAGATCGTACATATCCTGGATTTGTTTGAAGGCTATTCCCATATCTCGGGGTATAAGATTAATTGGTCTAAATCGGTGGCCTTTCCCCTTAATTGCCTTGCCAATTCGGCCGATTTGGCGGACTTCCCTTTTAAGTGGGAGGCGGGTAGTGTCAAGTATCTAGGGGCATGGTATAACGCGTCGGCGGAGGTGATGGTCCAAAAAAACATGGAAGAGCTGCTTCTTTTTCTACGTCAAAAGACCTTAACTTGGTCTCCCCTGTATCTCTCCTGGTGGGGCCGGTTGGAGGTTATCAAAATGTCTCTCACCCCAAAGATTAATTATGTTATGGGCATGCTTCCTTTTCTTATCCCCCTAATATGGTATAATAAAATTGAGCGTTCTCTCATTTCCTTTTTATGGAATGGGAAGCAACCTCGTATTGCTACTAAAAAGTTAAAAATGCCAAAAGATCGCGGGGGAGTGCATTTTCCCGACTTCCGCCAGTATCATCAAGCTCTTCTAATCAAGCAGGGAGCCTTGTGGCTTTCTGAGAACGAACATGGCCGTCGCCCGACCTGGCTTTTAGTGGAGGCCCGCATAGTCGATCCCTGTCCGCTTTCATACCTTCTGGGAGCCCACTTTCCGGACAAGGCCCCGGTAGGGAGGGTCATTAGGTCTACTCAAGGGGCTTTCTTAGAATTGGCCCGGTCCATAGATCCGGAAGATCTCCCTTCCCTGCAAACCCCGTTATGGTGGAACCCCCGTTTTAGGATCCGTGGATGTCGCTTTGCCTGGAAGGGATGGCAGCGGCGGGGAATATGGTCCCTCGGGCAATTGCTCAATGGCAATGGGTGGATCGATTTTTCGGAACTTCAGAGGGTATTCTCTTTACCTGACTCCTTTTTCTTTCAATGGGTCCAGCTCAAGCATTGTGTTGTGGCCTCTCATTTCCCCATCCAGGAATCTGTGCTTGCTAAGGGCGGTACCCTACTCCGTTGGTTGGGTGCTACCATCCTTCAATCAGGTGCTACATCCAAAATATATGCTCTCTGGCGGACTACCACCTTTAAACCGTCTGTGGGCCTAGCTCGGGTATGGGAGACAGAGATCTCCCGGAAGCTTACCACTTCTGAGTGGAGGCTCCTTTGGGGTCCCATTACCAGAGTCTCTCGGTCAGCTGCTATTACCCAATCATTATACTTCTTTATGTACAGGGCCTTTCTAACTCCCTCTAGGATGGCCAAGTGGGGTTCCGGTATTTCAGACAGATGCTGGTCCTGCTCTGGACATCCTGGTACATATAAACATATGTTTTATGATTGTCCCCTGGTCCAGGCTTTTTTGAGTCAAGTATGGTCCAGGATGCAATCGGTTCTGCATTTTTCGGCAGATTTGCATTGGAGTACGCTTTTCCTGCGTTCTCTAAGTGTTTTTCCTGCAGGATGCCGGGATCGCTCCTTTTTATTTAATTTTATGATGGCTATAGCTCTCAAGATGATTCTCTGGAAATGGAAATCTTTCGGGGCTCTGAGTCTGGACGGCTGGTGGAATTTAGTGTGTCACTATGCTAAGTTGGAGAAAGCCTATGGCAGACTCCATCAGCCGAGCCAGGTGGATCTTAACATTCGCAGATGGTCCCTGCTTGATCTTTTTGTGGCCCGTTCCCAGGTTGCCTAGGATAGAGCGGACACCTCTCTCCTTCTTTTTTTTGTTCTTTTTTGTTCGTCGGCGTAGATATATGAACTCAGTGAGCCCGGGTGCGAGGGTGGAGGGGGGGTTATAGGGGTTGGGTGGGTTTTTCTTTCGGTTTTGTTAACAGGGGACTGTGTTGAATATAGTGTATCATGTCATGTATAGTTTTTTTTTTTTTTTTGTGTGGTTTCTGAAAATTTAAATAAACGCTTTAAAAAAAAAAAAAAAAAAAAAAAGAAAAGAAGACTTATACAAAGGCATGATTCCTCTCTCTGTTCACCCAAGCATCCTTCTAGCTTTTGCAGTCGCCTTTTCTACAAGTTTGACTACTTGAAGATCATTTGGATAGTTCACAAATCCTCATGCACAAATTTATACCTGCTCCAAGGTAACTGTAAATACAAGTACCTCGTACGGGCACTCTATGTATGTACAGATGTATTTAATAAAACACATATATATCTCGCAATTTCATCTTTGCCCTGCCCAAACTATGCCCCCCAAAATGCTTTAGAGTATATTAAATAAAGGTAGGTGGTATCTTTTGATACATCCACTTTTTAACGTGTATACTCCAAACAATTTTATGATAGGCATTTTCTACATGCAAATGTGGAAAAAGCTTTAGAAAAAAATTACTCTTGTACATGATTCTTTTCTCAAGGATTCTATTATTAATGGGATTCTGGTGGTCTTGGGCTTGGGAACTGGGTGGCTTTAATGATTGTTATGTTTTGGTTTGTTGCTTTGGTTTATTTATGATTTGTGATTACTATGATGTTTTTGTCTGTTTTTGTTGTCAATTGAATTTGAATTTTGTTTAATTTAGTAATTGAGTTTTTAAAATGTTGATTGTTTTTTATTTTTCTATTCTTATTGTATTATATTATGGTTTGCTTCTCTGTTATTTTATTTTACATTGCTCTGACATTAAATGAAAGGTAATTAATCAACTATATTAAACATTGAGCATTATATTTGGCTAAAGGTGACAAACTGTATTAGCAGCAAAATGTTAAAAAATATGTCATGTGGACGTCACCTTCTAAGATGGCTGTGTCTGCCTGAGCTTTGGTGGGCCAGGAATACAAAACTGTTCAAATCCCCAAAGCGAGCGGTGTGTGGCGGTCTGGTGTCAAGCTATAGAGTGTGGCAGCATAATGGGGCATGACTGCAAAGAAAAAGGCCATTGATTTAAAGGGGTTTGCCTACCAACAGCCTGAAATCCCGCAGCAGTCTGCCAAGAAAATGGTGGCTGTTTCAGCGCAAATGATTGTTAGTGAGCAGGGTGTGGCTCAAATGGCTGTTGAGACGGCAGATGAGCGGGCAATTGAGGAATGCATGATGCCAATCTTCCAGACAGAGGTGAGATCCTGATTTTGGGAGTTAAAGGAAGATTTGGCAAACTTTAAAGAGGAGTTGAAGGGCAGCATGGAAGAGCTGCACCAAGACATCCCCAAGCTGGGGCGTCATGTGGAGGATGTGGAGGGCAGAGTGGATGAGCAGGCCAGGGCTATGGGGGCCCTGGAGCAGAAAATGGCTGAAGTGGATTGCCTAAATGAGGAGGTGCTGGATAAGTTAGAGGACCTGGAAAATCACTCTCATAAGAACAATTTGCAATTTCTGTAGGATCCCAGAAATGACTGTGCAGCTGTGGTCAAGTCAATTGTCAAATCTATCTTGCAGGAAGCTTGTTAGAAGAACAGTAACTGGGACCTCCATGTACATCGGGCACATAGAGTGCAGGCCACCCCAGGAGTCAACAAGCCTGCTTCCATGACTTTGGGACAAAGGAAAAAGTGGCAAGCAAGTGCAGATCAGCAGGAATGGTGAAATGGGAAGCTTGTCAAGTGGAAGTTTATGCGGACTTGGCTCAATCCACCCTGAGGAGACGTCAGGAGCTGTGGGACATCTTAGTAAAACTGACAGAAGAGGGTGTGAAATATAGTTGGACTTTCCCATTTGGCCTGCTGTTTTTACTGAAAGGAAAGCACTTCAGGATGCACACTTGAGAGGAGGCAGTGAGAGTGCCAATAGAGTCTGGGGTTGCTGGCTTGCAAAGCAGAGTGGCCCAAGAAGAGTTGGTGTGACTGAGGTGGCAGTTGGAGGAATCAAGATGAGTATATTCGAGAAGGCATGGAAGTTTGGCCTGAGGTCTGGTTCTCCTTCTGTATTTCTTTGCTTCTCCTTACACCTGGAACAAACTATCCGAGTCTGTGCATCAGACTTCATCTCTGGCCCTCTTCAAATCCAGGCTGAAACCTCACCTCTTTGAGTCTGTTTGTGGATCCTGATCTGCTTGGTCTCATATGTGTTTCCTTGCCACTCCCCTAGATGTGTCCTTGTCCTTAGCTATTGTGTTGTCTGTCTTGACTAGATTGTAAGCTCTGAAGAGCAAGGACTATCTTTTACATATGTCTGTACAGCACTGCATATGCCTTGTAGCACTATACAAATGACAAGTAGTAGCAAGTAGTAGTATCTTCAGGGAGATGATGAGGATCTGTGTGAGGCAGCATGACTTGGCTTTTTAGCTGCTCTTTTTCTTCTTCCTTTGTTGTTGCTCTTGGAATCATTGCTGGCTTTGGACATAGTTTGGTGCCTACAGAGTGATGGACTAATGCTTTATGTTGGGGGCTCTTGAGCTAGGTGTAATAGCTCACCCTTTTTGAAAGCATTTTGAGGACAGATACATGATCCCATTTCTCCCCCACAGTGTTTTTTTTTGGCGGGGCTATAGCTATATGTTCAGACTGTTGAAGGTCTTGTGCCATTTGTTGACTTTGGATGTGATTTTCCTCATATGGTTGTTGGGTTGATTTTGTTGGGGGGACTGAGGGAGGTGGGACTGAGACTGAGGTGGGGGATGAGTGGAGTATACATGAGGGTGTTTTGTGGGGGTTGCTAGATAAGCAGCTTTATATGGCTGGGATGTTATGTGTGATTGGGGATTTGGGTGTGGCTGGGAAAGGGGAAGGAACAAGGGGATCTGAGGATGTGTGACTCACAGTGCTATCGGAAGCATCCTGTTAGTGTGGTGGGCAGGAGATAAGTGGGGGTTAGGAGGGGAGTACATTTGCAGGGAGGGTGTCTGACTATTTGGGGATGGGGGATTCTCAGCAATAGGACAGGGAATGGGGAGCATGTGAAAGATCATGGATAATGGGGGATGTTCTTAAAGTGATAACATATAATGTAAAAGTTTTAAATTCATCTGTTAAAAGACAAATGTTGTATAAAGAGTTGACTCATCCCAGGGCACCTGTATACTCTGTGTTGCAAGAGATGCACTTTTTGCGGGTCCACAAAAATTTAATTTGCCCAAAGAAGTATGGGACGAGACTCTTTGCCTCCAACACACTGGAGAAGAAAGGGGGGGGGCTTAATTTGGAGGTAGGGGAGGTGATTAAGGATAAATGTGGGAGGTATTTGTTGGCCCAATGAGGGAGGGGGAGAATAGTTAAATTTTGTGAATATATATGCTTCAAATGGTTCCCAGGGTTGTTTCTTTGAGGATGTGGAGAAGTTGATCTCTCAGCTAGGGGAGGGAATGCTTATCATTGGGGGGGCACTTTAATATCTCTTAAGAAACTCAGAGGGAGGGGAGGGGGGATGGGAGAGGCAAGGATGGGGTAAGCTACTAGAATTCCTGTGAGAAGTGAGTGTAGAGGACTCTTGTTGCAGTGTTTTGGGGTAAAGAATGGATGGGCAAAGTGTAGAAAGCATAGATAGACACCATTACATGGTCAGACCATACCTTTGTGTTTATCTCTATTAGTGTGAAAGGGTGACATATTTTGGAGACTAAGGGGCATGTTTACTAAAAACCGCTAATTTGCGCGCCACAAAATAGCGCACTAAAAGCGGTACTTAAGAGCGCTTAAACGCCCCGCAATCGTGCGTGTCACCCCCGCAGAGGTGCGCGGCACAATAACGGGCCCCGCACAAGTACGGGCCCGCAAATGTCCGATAGAGGCGTGGAACGGCTAACGGAGGGCGGAGGAAGGTTCCTGAGGGGCGGAGAGACGGGTTTAATGGGCGGGGAAGGGGAGGGGAGAGGCTCCCCGCACATTATCGGGGCCGAATCCCAAAGCAAAACTACCGCGAGTGAAACACTCGCGGTAGAGGGCATTTAAAGGGAAGAGAAACCATTTCCGTCAGCAATGTACAGCAAAATCGGGGAAACCTGCAAAACGTGAGCAGTGTGATACATGTGAACAGCACAAAAGTAAAAATAAAAATAGAAAGTGACCACAACAAAAATATCACAAATAGTAATGCAGCTGTGGAACAGTTATAGTAATGGGCAAATATAGAAAACACACCCAGGAAAGCTCCAGAAAGAAGAAATGAATATTGGAAGGGTCTACGGAGCGGAGACTCATCCAAAACAAATGTCCTTTTTGGAGCTTTCCTGGGAGTGTTTGCTATGGTTGCCCATTAATATCACTTTTGCCCAGCATGGTGATATATTGTCCCCCAGTGTCTGTGGTCATTTCCGGGGTTTATGTGCACGTTTGTCACCAGACAGAGTGCATGTGCCCACAGTAAAAATGCGTAGAGCAGGGTTTGTGACTCCATCCTGCCAGGTATACTACCTCCAGGGGCTGCATTGTCTCTGTGGCCATAGTGTGGTGCAGAGGACAAAGCCAGTACCTCTAGGACCAGAGAGTCAGAGGTTCAAATCCCAGCTGGGGCACATGCCAGCCCAGGCCCTATATTTTACCCACCACTAAACAAAGATAGCGCAGACACCCCTGTATTGCAGGGAACATAAGCATGGGGAAAATACCCATATTTTACACAACACTACAAAAACACAACAACAATGGGCATTACCTACAGCCAAATCCCCCAAATGCAGTCCCGTACTGCCACATTGCAATCTGGTCATCTGCTGTTTCTGAGAGAAGCTCATGCCAGCATGTTGGCGGACGAGTACATGTGGTGCAGGGGGCAGTGGCTGCTAGCCACAGAAGACAGAGGCCTAGCCATGTGCAGGCTGGCACAGTCCACTGCAACAGACAGGCCCTGCCGGATCCACAGTCATGGACGTTCCAGGGAAACCAGCCACTCTGTGGCTACACGGTGGTGCAGTGCACACAGACAATGCATGCAAGAACAGAAGATCACAGGTTCAAAGCCCAGCTGGGGCTTCCACCAATCCTAGCTGCATAATTTTCCCACACCTACACAGTGATAGTAAGGACACACCTTTCCTGTCGAGGACATATGCAATGGTAATACGTCTATCTTTTACCCCACTGAGCACAGACACCATGAACAGGGGCAGTACCTAGAGCAGACTCTCCCAAATGCATTCCTGGTGTGCCACACACCAGTCAGGTTCCATGCTGCCACTCATACAAATGCCTGTGCTGTATATGCACCACCCCCATGGCATGTAGATGTAGCTCATGCATATTCATGAGGGACAGCAGGACAACACGAACAGTGTGATGCAGACCTGGACTGGGGTTGGGAATCTCTGCCATAAAGCAGCAGCCAACAGGGGCAGACACACCCACACCCAGACCCACAGGCCCCATTGGCCAATGTCTCCTGGAGAGGCAGAACAGTGGACCCTGCGTGCATCTCCCAATACTAGCACCTGCATACCTTAGCAATGTCACCCTACACCTGAGGTATACGGTACACAGCTCTGAGACGTTTGCTAGGAGTACTGGCAGATAGATATCCATACGTTACGCACATACTGCTAGTTGACCCCATCAGAACAATCTGTTAGGTGTTTGCGGGGCGTGCTCCAGGACTGGCCTCTGACGGTGTTTACCACCCTGGGGAGTGACCCCCAGCAGTACTGCATACCATATCCATGTCTTGCCGTGCCTAGGACAGGTTTGGTGGCCAAGGCTAATTACCTCCTCAATAGTAGCACCATGCTGGCATAGGTGTGGAAGTGTGTGTCTGTCTATACAGTGGGTGCTGGCTGCAAGCCCCTTCCACAGCCCACACTGCCAGCACTGTTGCCAGTATTGGCTTGCTAATGTGCATATTGAGTAGCAAGGGACCATGGGTATATCTCACAGGGTGGGCTGACCAGGATGCAGCTGCACAGGGCATAGGGCACTGGCAGGGACATGGTAGTGCCCAGCCACCACCTACACAGACAGGGGGACCTCTGTATGTGCTGCTGGGGGATCACTCTCACCCTGAGTGTGCAGTGATGGCAGCATGGCTAGGCACACCCATAGTGCTGTATTGTGTTTCTCTCATGTGATATATATGGGTTTCCTGTTGGGGCCTTTTCACTGACTTATCTGCTTGTGTATGCTGCCACCCCAGTTGTGGGTGCATGCATTTCCATCAGGACCAACCAGCAGACTGAGCACAGATGGTATGTGTCTTGATGGAGTGCCTTGCAGGGTGCAGTGGCTGATGGTTTGCTGCAGGAGAATATCAGATAGTGGTGGGGTGCATCTATGAATATCCAGGCCTAATGTCTGTCTGATATTGTGTTATGGATGTGTGTGTGGGGGAGGAAGGGGGAATGGTATGGGGATCTGTTGGTGGGAGACCTTGTTTTGTCCACCCGGGGGGGGGTCCACTAACTGGCAGAGAGCGATCTCCAAGATGTTTATGCAGCACCTACCTATTTCACAGGTTACTGCTGCTTTGGAGCTCTGGCATGGCCGCATTCAGCCATGCAAGGTGTTGTGCACCTGGTCCTGGGCGCATCATCACACACTCAGGGTGGGCATAGTAACCGCACAATGTGATGGTGTTTAGCTACTCTTTGCCGTTTGTCCACCCACTCAGGACACCCTACCAGGCCGAGGTGCTGTGTGGGTGCACAAGGACACCTCCCCCTACAAGGCCGGGTAGCTTTAGGGTTGCAGTTCCCATCTTGTGTGCATCTGTGGACAGCTTATTTGCATGTGCAGTGCATCATGGGTATGGGTGGCCTAACCCTATCCTGTTTACACCAGCAGACTGTCTGTGATGTGACGTACAGGCTATCTGCAGCCAGGCAGGAGCTTGCTTACAGCTGTAGAGGTGTAGCGCAATGGTTACGCCACTGCCTGTGCAGCCAGAGGCATGGGTTCATACCCACAGTGGGGTTCTGTGATAGGGTTTTCCAAAGCATTTTTTACATTTACTGTACATATGTTGATGCCTGCAATAACACCCTCAGCGTACTGTACCCATAAGGTCCCTCTGAGGGTGCTTTATTGGGCGCCCTATAGGGCACTTTATGGTTGGCATCCATATAGGGTGCACTATACATTATCCTGTGTCGCAACATACATGCTGCCCTATAGGGGACATTCCAGGGTGCCTTGGCGGACGGTGCACTGTAACATGTGCCTTATGGTCCGCCTTATGTTAACATGCTGTGAGAGTGCGTTTGCTAGTAGTTATCACAAAATAGAATTAAAAAGCCTCCTAAAGCACTCCACAACATAAAATATACTGCCTCAGCTAGCCTTTTTCAATGGGCATTGTGAGGGATTGAACCCCTGGTCCCTGCACCATTGGTCAGTGTCTTAACCATTCTGCTGTGGCTGTGTTCCTTTGCTTTAGCATCAGCGCGCCGCCTTGTGGCCATCAGCGCGCCGCATCCTGCTGCCCACAATTAACAGTGCGCCGCCTTATGCCGCCCCACAATGAACAGTGCGCCGCCTTATGCTGCCCCACAATGTACAGTGCGCCGCCTTATGCCGCCCCAAAATTATTTTGTTTCCTGACACACATTTCCACATTCAAGGTGGTGCCTCAGCCAGCCTTTTTGGGCTGCACACACTGAGGGATTGAACCCGTGGCCCCTGCACCATTGGTTATTGTCTTCACCGTTGTGCTACAGCTCTGTTCCTATATGTGCCCAGCTGCGCCCCACTTAGCCTTCCCACGCGCTATTGTGGGCCCCACACATTAACGCGACGCGCACACATACGGTCTTTTTTTTTCCTTTTTCGGCCTGAACCGCCCACTCCTTATATGGCACAGGCACACTACCGTGGCCCCGCACGTTAGGAATGTTTAGTAAACATGCCCCTAAATGATTCCTTTTTAGAAGATGTGAGGGTGGTCCAGGAGGTAGAAAGAGTGATAGAAGAATAATTTGAGTTGAAAGAGGGTGGAGGGGTAACATGCACGATGCTTTGGGAGGAGTGTAAGGCTACCATTAAGGGTATTGATTAAATGGGGGGGGGGCAGGATAAAATGGGAGAAGGAGGCTGAGAGGAAATGTTTGTGGACACAAATGAAGTGGCTGGATGAGGCCAATGCCAAAATTCCAGGTGGTAGGTTTAGGGGGGAATTGTTGATGGTTAAAGATCAGTTGAATGGGTTAGAAATGAAAGAGGACCAGCATCAAATGAGCTTGGCTAGGCAAGTTCATTTAAAATTTGGCAATAAAGTGGGAAGACTGCTTGCCCACCAACTGTGACAGAAAAGGAATTGAGCCCATATTCTGGAAGTCAAAGAAGAGCAGGGTCATCTGGCAAGGGAGGCAAAAGAGATCAGATTGGTCTTTGTGGACTATTATAGTAAACTTTATACCACTTAGCCAAGCCTGCCTAGAGGGAACATTGCTAGTTTTTAAAACTCTATCCTGCTGAAGAAGTTGGGGGCAGAAACTGAAAATGCTTGGATCAGGAGATCCCGGTGGAGGAGGTATTGTCCCATCTCATTGCTAAATCTAGATGTAAAACTACTGGCAAAGATTTTGGTGAGGTGGCTAAAAACTGTAATCCTTGAGCTTGTGCATGCTGACCAATCAGGCTTTATTTCTGGTCGATAGGAGCTGAATCATGTAAAGAAATCCTTAAGCTGGGTAGCAAAACAGAAGGGGGAGCCTGCTCTGCTGTTAATGATCGATGCTAAAAAGTCTTAGATCAGGTATCATGGTAGTTTATGTCTAAGGTCCTAGAACAAATGGGGTTTGGGGGTGGGTTTTGGGGATAGATACAGACCTTGTATTCACAGCCTCAGGCGTGCATTCTTTGTTTTGGTAGGGGGACCAGGCATGGGTGCCCTCTCTCACCTCTTTTGTTCATGCAGTCAGTAGAAACTTTGGCTGAGAGAATCAGGATCAGCCTTGATATTCGGAGCATTGAGGTTGGTGGGGTGGATTACCGTGTTTCCCTGTTTACAGATGACATAATTTTTATAGTTACCCGACCCAATATTACCTTGCTATTCATTAGGGAGCTGAAGGAATATGGTCAGCTTTCAGGGTATCGCTTGAATGCTGGGAGATCCAAGATCTTGAATTGATGGTTCCAGCCCAGCAGGTAGAGAGATTTAAGAGAAAAATTTCCTTTCAGTGGGTGACAAAAGGAATACATTATTTAGGACTGCAGATTAGAGGGGACTCTAGGGAGTTTATAGGTTAAATCAGTGCTTTTCAAAGTTTTATTTCATATGACCCCATTTTAACAACTGAAAATTCACGTGACCCCCAAATGATGATGAAATCAAACTGGCAGATCTTCAGCCTCCTTCCCCTCCCTCTACTCAACTAAAACAGGAAGGCAGCAGCAATAACAGTGGCAATATCAGCAGCAATCAACGTAGGGTCCCTTGTCAGTGTGCAGCATGCACTTACAGACCCCAGAACTCAGCATGGGTTTCAAGCCTAATAGGAAGCTTACTTAGGAGGGAGCAAGGGCTTATGAATGTTTACTGGCTCACAGGCCACATGCTGACTGGTGACTAAGCATAGGTCACAGTGAAAGTCCAGAGAGATGAGGAAATGATAATTTCTGTGACCCCCATTCAATGATGATGTGACCCCATTTGGGGTCCCAACAAGTTTGGGTTAAATTATTGAGTATTGCTGGGGGAGGTGGAGAACCTATTCATGGAATGGGCACAGGATGATTGTCTTGGTTGGATAGAATTGTCTGTATTAAAATGGTGATTCTACCAAAATATCTCCAGTATATCTGTTCCAGACCCTACCTATCCTAATTAATGATAAGCATCTGAAGGGCCTGAGGAAGCAAGTGGAGCTCTTTATTTGGAATGGGCAATTCTGGGAGGAGGAGTGGCCTAGTGGTTGGGGCAAGGTACTACAGGCCGGAAGGTCAGTGGTTCAAATCCCACTAGAGGACAGCAACCTTGGGCCAGAAGGACTGGGGTTTCTAGTCCCACAGGTGCTCCTTGTGGTCTTGGGCAAGCCACTTAACCCTCCATTGCCCATGTTCCCTGTAAGTATTAGTGTATGTGTCTCATATCCCCTCGTGTTAAATGTATCCCCCAACCGCTTTGACCCGGTGAAAAGCGGGATATAAATGCAGATAAATAAATAAATAAATTGCCCCAGGTGCACAACAGGTACTCCAGAGAACAAAAGTAAATGGAGGGTTGGTGATTCCGGATTGTAAGAAATGTTTTATTGCTGGTCAGCTGTGGTCGGTGTATGCCTGGGGGGTTAGGGAAGGAGGAAAGCAGTGGGTAGCTTTGGAGAGGTCTTTGGTGAAGGGTCATTTTGATGGCGCGTTGTGGGGGTCAAGGAGAAGGGAGCAGGGGTGGAAGAATACGTGCAGGATATGCTCGATCTTTGTTATTAGTACAGGGCTACTTTAATAGTGGACAAGCAATTGTCTCACTTGCATAACATAAGATCCTACTTTTCCACTTTGGGGAGATGTTGGCTAGGTGGGAGACAGGAGGGTTGATATATGTGGGTCAGTTGTGCCAGTGTGGGGAGATGTGCTCTTTTGAAGGGTTATGGGATATCCACAGGATGGAGGAGAGAGATTTTTATGATTAGCTACAAGTCCGTCACTATTTTGGACATAAGGGGGGACCTAACAAAGGGGAGGACCTGGTTTGAAGCTCTGTGCCTTTGGGGCTCTATGGAAGAGGCTTATTGTGTCCAAAATATATAGTGGATTAAACAAGGTGTGTCTGGGTAAGGCACGTTATATGTTAACATACGAAAGAGACTTGGGGGTGGAGTGGTCGGAGGAGGACTGGAAGAAAATAAGTAAAACAATTGCCAAGCTATCTGTTGCAACACAATTAACAAATAATAAGCTTCCTTTTAGATGCTCTGTAAGAGAAAAATGTTATGGAGTGGGGAGTTTTAGAGATTATGTGGGCAAGATGGGCCAATACCTCAGGGAGTCGTTAGTGTGATGGGAACAGCTGGGGGATGTAGAAAAACAGTGGGAAAACTCAAGGGGATATTTTAAGGGCAACCAACCTTTTTGTTAGAAAGGTAAATAAAGGTAAAAGGCAAAGGAGGCTGCTATGGTTTCCAAAAGAAGTAGCTAAAAAGGTGAAGAAGAAGAGGGATGCCTTCATGAAATACAGGAGATCACAGAGAGAGGAAGACAGGCATCTACAATTTGGAAAAACTTAAAGAAGCTAGCAAAATTGTCAGGAAAGCCAAGGAAATATTTCTTTACAGAAAGAGTGGTAGATGTGTGAAATAGTCTCCCAGTAGAGGTGGTAGAGATGAGGACAGTATCTGAGTTTAAAAAAGCATGGGACAAACACAGAGGATCTCTAAAGGTAAAAAGGAGACTACTGTAGTTGTCAATATGGAAGGGCAGACAAGACAGAAACATAGAAACATGACAGCAGAAAAAGACCACATGGCCTATGTTTCTATGTAAGATAGTAGCTTTATACATATGTTCTGGGAGTGCCAGAGAATGATGAGTTATTGGGATGGGGTGATTGAGATTATGGAGGAAATTTTGGGCATATCCCTGAAGCATGACCCAACCTTCTTCTTGTTGCACAGATGGGAGGAGGATGGGTTGATGTGGGTTAGGGGTCTGCTTGTATCTGATTGTAGTGGCTAGATGTAAGATCATGGCTCACCGGAGAACTTCTGTGCTTCCTGGGTTGGGGGGTTATATAAGGAGGGTGAATGATTTATATCAGATGCATTTGCTCACTGCTATTAGGTGGGAAAAGAGAGATCAGATGGAATGACAATGGGTGCATGTTTGGAAATGGATGAGGGCGAAGGAGGATGTTCTTATGAATGCATGAGTGTGTGAAAGATATTAGCTGCAATAACACACTGACGGTGGAGGAGGGGGGAAGTGGGATGGGTCATGGAGGGTTTGTGAAGTGGGTAGGGTAGGGGTTAAGATTGTTGTATTTGGCTTGGACTGTTTTGGAATTGTTTGGAAAATTAATAGAAAGAAAAATATGCTTGGGTTTAGCTAAGATATCCTACCAACCAGTAGGTCAGTGGATAAGTCAGAAGAGATATTATCTAAATCTTTGGAAATAAGATGTGTGTATTCTTGTAGCATCTCTTATTTCCATTAACTTTAAGATAGTGAATGGACCACTTGATTTAATGTGAATAGTAAAATGCAAGATTGACTGATTGAAAAATTTACAGCTTGCAGCATGATCTAGCATACACTATATGACGGAGAAACAAAAAGATCAATAGAGCTGCAAGAGCATGGATCATCCCTGCCTTCTCACTGGGTAATTAGGTCTGCAGCAGGTAGGCATATTTTTTTTCAACCACTTATCTACTCTTGTCATAGGCATTAATACTTAAGGACTAAGAAATATGAGAAAGGATGCTGAACCTGAAAGAAACGTGTAAATGTTAATAACCCAAATAGCTTTCTGCCTAACTCCATCATAAAAGTGTGATTATCTTACAGCCAAACTTTAGATCACTGTTTACTAAAAAATTGCCTTGTCCCAAAACACTGACAGCCACAAAATATGAAACATTCTTCAGATGTAAAAAAACACCACTTTGTTGATAACCATATAACTCTTCAAAATAATTAAGGCAGTAGCATTACTCACAAGAATGTAAACTGGCAGAAGAGCTATGACTTTCTGAGGAGGAGGAGGTCACAGCGGTTGCGTTCACTTTGGGGATAATTTTATAAAGTTTTTTTTGTATGGGTAAACTGTTTAGCCAACAGAAAAGGGCTTTTATAAAATAACCCCATGGTATACGGGCATAAAAGTACGCAATCTGGGTAAGTACACAACCTGCAATCTGGATAGATGTTGCCTGCTGGGCCTAGCCAGATATTTTCATGGATAGGGCCGTTGGAAATACAACTGACTGACCTAGCACTGTCCATAGAGTGGCAGGGCCAGGCCAACCATCAGACAAACTAAGCGGTTGCCTAGGGCTGCATCTTCTGTGAGGGGAAAGCAGCAAATAGCAGGACATTTCACAACTGAGGGGGGCATAAGGCTTAAGGTTTGCCTAGGGCGCCAGGGCCGGATTTAACTTGAGTGAGGCCCTACGCCAACAAAAATTGTGGGCCCCCAGCAGGGGCGGACCAAGGGGGGTGCGGGGCCTCATTTGCATAAGGGGCCTCATTTGCATAAATATTTGCATAATGTTACCATATACTAACTTTTAGTAAACGTGCCTCTTAATGAGTGTATGGATAAAGAAAGACTAAAAGATTTCTACATTACTATAATCCAGTGCCAACCCATAGCAAACCCGCCGTATCCTAACAGCACTACCAGGACTCACAAAGCATCATACTCTACCAATCAAAAGGCAACACTGCAAATATTAAACCAATACATTTCAGAGAACAACAATACATGACCTACTGGGGAAAGAGAACAAGTGGCAATGTCAAATAGGAATTATATAAACAGAACACCTCAGCTCAGTTACACATGCAGAACATAGACCATCACCAAACAAGTAATCACAATTTAGAAACAGGAAGACAATAATTAAACTGGGAATCCCAAAAGCCAAACTTGGAATGTACAACACTGTAGAAATAAAACTATACATTAATTTGCTCTTGTACTAAACAAAGCGCAGACGTTAATGAAGCACATTTACCAGAGCTGACATATTCCAATTAATAAATTCAAAATAAAGAGATATTTTTCTACCTTTTGTGCATTTTTTTTCAGCTGCAATTGCTCCAGCCACTTTCTTCTGGTTTCTTTGTGTCTTCTGCTAACTCTCCATCGTCTTCTGTCCATTTGTCCTTTCTTCTCTCTTCTAGTTTTTTTTCCATTCTCTCTCTACATCTGCTTTAACATACTAATCTTTCTCCTTTTGCTCTTTCCTCATTCCTATTTCATCCACTCAAATTTTACCCCTCCATCCTCAATCCCCACTTACTCTCCCAATACCCGGCCAATTGTAGATTTTTTATCCCTCCCACACAAAATATTTTTCCCTTCTCCATTTTACTCTTCCAGCCCCATCCCATTCTAATCCTCCCCCAACATCAGCTCCCTTCTAGTTCCAGCCTCACCCAGCATCCATTCCCTTCTAGTCCCTGCATCAGCCCATTTCCAGTCCTAGCCACCCATCAGCCCATTTCCAGTCCTAGCAACCCCCAACCCAATACCAGTCCTAGCCCCGCCATCAACCCACTTCCAGTCCTAACCCCCCATCACCCCATTTTCAGTTTAAGCCCCCCCTATAACCCATTACCAGTCCTAACCCCCCATCAGCCCACTTCCAGTCCTAACCCCATTAGCCCACCTCCAGTCTTACCCCCCCCCATAGCCCATTACCAGTTCTAACCCCCCCAACAGCCCACAGCCCATTACCAGTCCTAACCCCATCAGCCCCCCCAGCCCATTTCCAGTCCTAGCCCCCCCATAGCCCATTACCAGACAGCCCCCATCAGCCCACAGCCCATTATCAGTCTTAACCTCCCCTCATAGCCCATTACCAGTTCTAACCCCCCCAACAGCCCACCGCCCATTATCAGTCTTAACCCCCCCCAAAGCCCATTACCAGTTCTTACCCCCCCAACAGCCCACAGCCCATTACCAGTCCTAACCCCATCAGCCCACCTCCAGTCTTAACCCCCCAGCCCATTTCCAGTCCTAGCCCCCCCCATAGCCCATTACCAGACAAACTCCATCAGCCCACAGCCCATTATCAGTCTTAACCCCCCCATAGCCCATTACCAGTCCTAACCCCCCCAGCCCATTTCCAGTCCTACCCCCCCCCCACACATCGGCTCAAGTAAAATAAAATTTTAAAAAAGCAAAACCGCTGGCTGCTACCAAGGCCGTGGCAGCATTGACGGTCCCGCGGAGGCCCCTTCTGCCCTGCCGAATCCCTCCCTCCGCGACGGCTTTGAGAGGCGCGAAGGGAGAGTGTCTCCCTCGCGTCTCTGTTAAGCCCGCAGGGGCTGATGGGAAATTACCCAACAGCCCCTGCGGTATAAACACAGACGCGAGGGAGACACTCTCCCTTCGTGCCTCTCAAAGCCGGCACGGAGGGGCTCAGCCGGGGATTCGGCAGGGTAGAGGGGGCCCCGCGGGAACGTCCATGCTGCCACGGCAGCTTTTTGTGGGCCCTTGCCAGCTGTGGGCCCTACACCATGGCGTACATGGCGTATAGGTAAATCCGGCCCTGTAGGGCGCTGATACCTTGAACCAACTCTGGGGCCGGTCCTGCAGGACGGAACATGGGTGGAGTCAGTGCTGTCCCAGAACTTATCCAGATAGCACAGACTGTTGTAGTGGTTGATATGGAAGGACAGACTAGATAGGCCATGTGACCTTTTGCTGTCATCATCTTTCTATATTTTTGTGTTTAAGTTCCTACTATCCAGAGAGTGCTGCTGAATATCTGGACTATTTCATAAAGACACATAGGGACCTATATAGCTTCATAAAATAGCCCTAAAATAGGTGCCTACTTGCACTTCCTACCTAGATTATCTGTGATAATATTACCCTCAAAATGAGGAATGCACCCAGCTGAGATCTAAGCTACTGTGTTTGCCATATATTACTCCAGTGCTGATTATATTTGTCCATTAGGGTAATACTTTGGCCATGCAAAAAAATCAAGTCAGTGCAGAATGACAACTGAAAAAACATGATCACCAGCTTTCTTAAAGCAAATGCTCTGAACAGATTGTTGGAATAACACTGTTCAAACCTGCCAGCCCAACGGAGATGAAGTTGTAAACAAAGCACACTGGGCACCCTCTGCATATCTTCACAAGTTCCCAAAAAAATACTTAAAGTTGTACAGAATCATCCTCATGACAATGGAAGTAATTAACACCATGCTTTTGCTTGCTTATATGGAGATGTGATATTGGGTGTCAGAATGACTGAGCAGCTGCCTGCAGTGGCATAGACGGAGTGGATCATCTACAGTATAAGGCTTTAAAGGAGGTTGTTTTTCAAACCTTTTCCATGTGTAAAAGATCTGTTATAAAATTAGACCACATCTTCAAGTAAACACGGTGAAAACAGTGCAGCATAGGTGCTTAGGGGAGCAGTTTGGGTTGACTGTGGGCAGCATCATTATTTACATGAATGTTTTATAAAATACAAATGTACGTATGTCATTCACTTGCCTGTTCCAAAGCAGGAGGAAATGTCAGCATGCACAATACAAAAAGGATTTGTGCTAGTATTTTATAAAGACATATTGGTGCTTATATAGCTTCATAAAATAGGCGCCTTCTCCACCTCCAAACCTAGGTGCCCTGCTATAATATTACTCTCTAACATAGTAATAAAGGCAGAGAAAGACCAGTATGATCCTCTAGTGTGCCCAGTAGGGTGGCTAGATTATACTCACTGTTCTGTGCAGATTATCCCCTCAATGTCCTTGTTTATGGTTGCATCCATCACTCCATGCAGGTTACCCTCCTCTATGCCTTTTCTTAGGGTTGCACTCACCACTCCGTGCAGGTTACCTCCCCTCTATGCCTTTGTTCAGAGCTGCATCTGTTACTTTGTACAGGTTATCTCCCTGTAAAATTTATTTAAGTTTGCTTTTCTTTTATCCTCTTGCTGTAGGGATCCTCTATGTCTGGCACATGCCTTTTTAAAATTCTATCACTGTTTTTGGCCTTCCCCCCTCCACTGGGAGAACATGCAAGGTATCCACCATCCTGACGTTGCTTTTAAGTTTATCTCCTTGCTTTTTTGTTTCATGTCCTCTTGTTCCATAGATTTCCCATCTTTGAAAAATGTTTATTTATTCATTGAATCCTTTTTTACGTATTTAATCATCTGTTATCATATCTACCTGCCCTTCCTCTCCAGACCTGAAAAATGATCCAATTTGTCAGGTCAAGAGCAAACATGACAAAATTGGGTTACTAAAACAGACCTGAGACTTGTGATTGTGATGAAAGACAGACTATGCAACATTTGGTCTGTCCTTTGCTTGAGGATGACTCCTGTTTGTTGCATTAGAATGATTCATGAGCACTGAAATTGCCAAATCAGTGAAAACTAACAGGACTTCAATGGATAGGCACAAGAAAAAGAAAAATATTCTATCTAGTATTTGGAGGGTCAAAATGATGAAAAAACCTGGACTCTAATAAAAACATGTATTAGGTTAAAAAAAGGCATCAAAGCTCCAAAATATAATTTAAAAAAATAGAGTAGTGGTCAAACTAGTCACAGAGCCAGAATTTTGTCAAAAAAGGAAGAACTCAACTCTGTAAAGTAACTTGAAAGTATAACTGTATCATCAAAACTGGTGCGTTCATATAAACTGCAAACATGTAGTTTAATCAAAGTTATGTTAAAAAACCTACGCACGAGAGCAACAAATAGGTCTCAGACTTCCCGGGCAAACAGAATCTAGTCAGAAATATCTGACTTGTCATAGCCCTTATTGCATCAACGACCCTTTGGTAGTTAGTTGCTCTGGAGCAGGCATCCACCAACTCTTTCACTCCATAATA
This sequence comes from Ichthyophis bannanicus, assembly GCA_033557465.1. Lineage (NCBI taxonomy): Eukaryota > Metazoa > Chordata > Amphibia > Gymnophiona > Ichthyophiidae > Ichthyophis > Ichthyophis bannanicus. The sequence goes on from CM066031.1 coordinate 1,609,794,763, forward strand.
ATGAACGATTTAAAGCAAAACTCAACCAGATTGCACAGAAAGAGTGGTTAGCGGAATTTAACTTTGCAGGCAGTGCTTGACAACAGTGCTTGGCCAGCGCCTATCCCCAACGCTCTCATTCGCGCTTATCATGCGTTTCACCTAAAGAGGTTTCTTCAGGGGGTGGCTGAAAGCACTACAATACAAAAACACAGCAGACTTTAGCAAGTACATACTTTCTATGAAGTATGTGAGTCCTCTCCTCCCTCTCTGTATGAACTGGATATACTGAAACAACATCTTCATAGAAAGTATGTACTCGCTAAAGTCTGCTGTGTTTTTGTATTGTAGTGCTTTCAGCCACCCCCTGAAGAAACCTCTTTAGGTGAAACGCATGATAAGCGCGAATGAGAGCGTTGGGGATAGGCGCTGGCCAAGCACTGTTGTCAAGCACTGCCTGCAAAGTTAAGTTCTGCTAACCACTCTTTCTGTGCAATCTGGTTGAGTTTTGATTTAAATCGTTCATTATTATGGAGTGAAAGAGTTGGTGGATGCCTGCTCCAGAGCAACTAACTACCAAAGGGTCGTTGATGCAATAAGGGCTATGACAAGTCAGATATTTCTGACTAGATTCTGTTTGCCCGGGAAGTCTGAGACCTATTTGTTGCTCTCGTGCGTAGGTTTTTTAACATAACTTTGATTAAACTACATGTTTGCAGTTTATATGAACGCACCAGTTTTAATGATACAGTTATACTTTCAAGTTACTTTACAGAGTTGAGTTCTTCCTTATTTAAAAAAATAGAACATTTAGAAGGAGTAAGTTCTGTAGACATTGGGCATGTGAGCCAAAGATGTTCAGGCTCGTTTTGGTTCATCAGAATATACCTATATGGTTTGTCAGACGGCTGCCTGGGTGAGAATGTTCACAGTCTTGGCAAGTGCATATATCAATATGATTTGCAAGGGATTGTGGGAAATGCAGTCCATTCACACCAGTCACAGCTGCTCACAATAATTAGTTGTGCTTGAGTGTAAAGCCAATAAGATATTTATTTATGGGGTTATTTCTCCCAACACAGATATGCTTGGTAGCACACAAAACAGGATACTTGCTTTCAGTGTTTAACTTGGGTAAAACAAATTCAGGAAAACAGTTGAAATTGTCAGGCAATCAAAGCAAAAGAATAAAGACCTGGTTGGTAACAAACTGGTCTTTTCTGTAGGCTTTAGCTAATATTTTCTTAGCAGTGTTTCAAACAACAAGCAAAACCCACAAAGAAGGGAAAAACTGTTCAGGTTAACTTCTTATATCTTCACACATAGACTCAGAAGTGATTCCATCAGAGCTCACAAGCAATTAGGTAAGGCTCAATTGCTAGCAGTTATCCAGCTGAAACCCCTTAGCTGTCTTAATTTCTACTGCATGGCTCAAAATCCTACGCAGGAGCTTTTCTGAGTAGATTAAAGAACAAGTTTGTATTTCTTTGTGATGGTCGTTGTACTTTGTAACAGTAAATTACCAAAGGAGCTTAGACAGAGAGCAATCCATATATTCACAGCCTGTATCTAAGACCGCTCCCCCTTCTTCAAAAATCATGGGTTCAATATCATGGATTGGCACAGAGGAATTTCTCAATGGAGCACTCTCAGGAGAATACTTGTTTCCCTGCTGTCTTTCAAGGGTATAGCTAGGGCATAGATCAGTGTTCATACCTGATCTTCCATTGCTGTTAGAGTTCCTCTCTAAATAGCCTGGCCAGTATGTAGTCCAGTTCTTATGTCCAGCCTTCCAATCCAGATCCCTGGACACTGGATCTCTCTTCACATACCTTCTGGCACGGGTCTTAGGGTCCCTTCCATGTGCAGCCGTCTCCCTCACAGGTACCGTCTGGAGATTCCTAGTTCTGCAGCACCATTCCTCTGGCTTTCCCCAGTCCAATGGTGTATGCTGGCCTTTTGAATGTCTCCCAGTATACGTACTGCTCTGGACTCCTCTAGACCTCCCAAATGCTTTTCTCTTCTTTCTTCCAAAGGGTTTCTTGCCCTCCCTGTCCGTCCGGTCTGGCTTCTGCTTCTGATGATCCTCCAGATGATGAAGCTGTCCAAGATGAATCTGAGGATCTCCCAGATGAAACTGTGGATGAGGATGATTCTCTGTAGAATAAACTCTACCTTTATTCTGCTTTGATGAGTGCTCCACCCTAGCACAGCGCAGCTGTGCTGAATCAGGCCCTGCCCTTTGATATGAGTGCTTGAGGATTACCTCATAGCCCTCCTGATTGAACACACGTTTCCCCACTTCAGCTCCTCTAATGGCTGTTGGAACCCTGGTGCATTCTGGGACTGGTAGTCTTTTATGGGAAAATTCTGTTTTCTTATTTCTACCAGAACTGACAGGTTGCTTGTTCAGAGTCACTTCACCTTTTCTATAGCTCCTTCCTGAGCTATGATAAGCTTCCTTATCACAGGTTATATTTCTTTCGAAACGGAAACATGTGTCCTTTTGTCCAATTCACCCCCCATTAAAGTTAATGGAGGAAGATTGTTTGCAATGCAACAGTCAAATTTGCCATCTATTTTCAAACAAGCCTTCAAACTTGATGGCAGGCATCTCTAACAGCATTACAAGCAATCAAGAGTGTCACAAACAGCCAAGGACACCATAGTAGGGGCAAATAGTACATATATAGTGGCAGGAGGAATACCATAAACCACCATCAGAAGGGCAAATTGGTACAAAGAGTGCAATAAACACCTCAAGATAGCAAAAGAGGGCAAGGCAGCATAACTGGTGCAAACACACTATGGCACTTTGAGGGAAATAAAATGGCAAGTAGACCACATAGCACCCAGACAGACTACAAGGCCCTAAGTTATGCCAGGAGGACAGCAACACCGATTTGCTGGAAGGCCCTGAAACACTAAAGGAGAAACAATGCAAGAGAAGAAGAGATGAGAAGAGCCCAGGCTGCAGGAATGGAATAAGTTCATCTAAGCAGTGTGCTTGCAATTTAGAGTCCTGCCCCTTAGGATTTTGGTCCCAGCATAGGAACCTTAAGTACGAGTACAGAAGAACATCCCCCAACCTCACCCTAGGGTGGAAAAAGCATTCATGGAGTGCCTAGATGAAATGCCAAGGGATGTCAAGAAAAATCAAAGGATGCATCATGATGAAAACCCCAAAAGCAATGGCAAGATAGACTGGAAGCCCCTGTAATGAAAGACTAATATTTGTGACAGAAGATTGATATGCGACAAGTGCAGTAATGGAGGATGGGGACAGTCTGTCACCCCATGTTAGCTAGGGTTGATCCAGCTATCAGGCTGGCTTGGCAAGTGTCCCCCTTTGTCCATGCTCATATTTCCTGATAGAAATACAGTACCATTCTTTGATCAAGAGTATAACAATAGCAGCACTCCCCTGTTAGAACCACCAAACAATTTGGAGGTTTGAAAAGAACTTTGAAAAGGCTCATTGATCGTGGCAGGTTGATAGTGTCCCCATAGACCTTAGGCTGTTAAAGAAACCGTGTGCCCAATATTCAAAGTATTGGCATGGTTTGCAGACCTACAAACTGTGTAAATGCCAGTTAGCGGGATATTCAGTGGTATGGTTGGTGCCACTGAATATCCATAGGTGCTACTGTTATATGCCTCAATGCTACATGGTTAGCATCGAGTTGTGTTGTGGGCATTCTGGGGTGGAGCAGAGGTGGCACCCATTGCTAACTGGGCAATGGCGATATTGAGACACTGTCTGGTTGATGACCTGTGGGTAAAGTCAAGCATGGCAAATGCTAGCCTATCTTTACCCACAGAAGCTAACCAGGCAGCAGCGATATTGAGCCCCTGCCTGGTTAGCTTCAGGGATCTGCGGCTACCCCAATATTCAATGCCGGTGGCCAGATATGGCGGCAGCATTGACTACCTGAGGTTAGTCTTCAGAGGCGACGGCTATGTGCTTTACAAGCTCTAGCTGCCACCGCTGAATATCAGGCCCTGCATGCCAAAGCGGATAGCAGAAAAGGGGTGAACAACAACAACCAAAGGGGCCCACAAAGATGTAAAGGAGGAGGAGGAGAATGAGGAATGGTCCTGAAAAAGCCAAACTGCACTGCTCACAGAGCCATACAGCTAGAAGGGTGGAGACAAACCGGCATGGTATTTCAGGAGGGCGAAAGTCATACACTGATAAGCTAAAGCGCCAACAAAAGTACAAAAGAAAAAGGACTAAGAGGAGACAACCAGAAAAAGCCAAAATACACTGGTTGCAGTACCACCCAGCATGAATCACCCAAATGAGCAAGGGAAGTATGGGAGCAGCGCCAACAGAGTGAAGAAGGAAGGAGCAGAAAGAAGCAAGGGAAAATGAGATCTTTCTTTTTGAATTTATTTCTTTTTTATCCTTTCCTCTCTTTTTTGTTTATTTATTTTTTTGTGTGTGCTCTCATGTAGGGCTAAATAGACCCACTGGAAATATATTAGGCTGCAGAGTGGCTAAGCAGGCAGGAGTGAGATTTGCGACTGCTGCAATATGGCTGTGTTTTGCCTCTCAAGAGCAGGACTGGCTGGCAACAACGGGGCAGGCCATGACAGAAATGCAGTACAGTGGGACTGGCAACAGTCTCTGATGACATCTGAGGCAGGGATGATGGTTGCTTCACTAACCTCTCCAGCATGTCATAAGTGGAATTCCACCTGGTACTAACCTCCTGCTTGAGCTGGTGCATAGATGCCCCTGTTGCTTCATGCTTCTTGCGGCCACCCTTCAGACTCCGGTAAAAATACCCTGCTATTTTTCAGCACTTCTCAATAGTTCCCACAGAACAGGACTGCCACTTGCTTTGCTCTCCAGCACTAAAGAGTCTCTGACAACCAGGTGCAGCAAGTATACAAAGCATCTGATCCCATAAAGGCCCCCTTCATTCACTGCCTTAGCCATGTTCATACCACCACCTGTTACAAAGAAACCTGAATGCACAATGCTCTGTTTGTGCCCTATTGCCAACCTTGCAGCATTGCCATTAATTCTGCTAACATATGGGTCCATGTATGGCTGTCATCCATGACGTGGATGTGTAACACAGCCCGTCAGTACCCTCCTGCTGTTGCACCTCCATTGGAACTGCGTCCTGTTCCTGCCTTGTTCTGCTGCCACTAGTGTACCGTCAAGGAGAGGTAGGCATGTGTAGCATTCTGATTAGACTAGATGTCAGTGGTGAAATGCATGCTAATACCTGCTCTGCTTTTGCCAGCTCTGCCCACCGCTGGTGACACAACTCATTATGCAGGTTGAGGATCACTTGCCTACTACTAGTTGTCCTGTAGAACATTCATAAAGTAGAAGCTAAGAGATGTTGCAGCCCCCACATTCTCAACCATCTTAAGGAATGGTCATCCAGGACTACCATTTCCCCATTGCACTGGATAATCACTCTCGATGCAGCTTGCTGCCTGCCCCCTAACAGTGCTAATGAACACCATCCCATCTCTTCCATGGTGGTCTGCTTTGATGTACATCAGGCCTGCTGCCATACCTTCTGACTTGCGAAACAGTATAGGAGCTCCGCTTGGAATAAGGATTTTGCTTTCCTGTACCTATCCCACCATTGCTATTTCCACTCCTGAATAAAGTCCCCAACCTAAGATCAGCCCCCTCATTTGTACCGAGCTATAAAGGGTGGTGTTTTCCAAATGATACAATATGATCCATCAGCTTCCCTCTAATAACACAGGTCTGCGACTAAAAAGCTGTTTGATTATTTTCAACTAATTTCCATGTATTTTGGTGTGCTGAAAACAAATAAAATATTGAAAAAACTCCCAGACGCCATGATTTGCCACAACATGCAAAATTGTCTTCAAATTTATCAATTTTTTTCAAATTACTATTAATTAATTCAAATTACTATTAATTAATTCACATAAGTGCATTTAAGATATAAAATGCCAAAAAAACCTTAAAGGGGTTGTCCAAGTTATGTAAACAAAATATAGCACTGTAAATCTGATGGTCAGCAATATATATATAAGCTAAGCAAGTTTTAAGTCCGTGCTTCTAATGGTAGAAGGGGTTAATCTTTCCTGAAGGATCCAGTGGGAGGGAGACACAGGGCAGATAGCAGCAGCTCCGGTCAGTGCAGGGGGGCGTGGCCAGCACTGTGACGTCTCGTGTACAGACACAGAGCTGCTCTCTCCTGCATGCCACACTTGTGCACGAATCATCATCAGGTTCTTGGTTCTAGGCTGTTCACACTTTTTCATCGCAATTCGTGTTAGCTCGTCATTCTTCAACCGTTATGTTATGGCTCCACGAAAGTGTATTAATTCGCCAGACAGTTTCTGTTTCATCTGTGGTGAATATACAGTGTTGAAGCAACAGCAGAATATTACAGACTTTGTGAAAAAAGTATACTTTGCATACTTTGGACTAAAAATTGGAGATAAAGATAAAGTCTGGGTGCCTCATAAAGTGTGCAAACGGTGTGTTGAGGACCTCCGAAACTGGTTCAAGGGTAAGAAAAAATCTTTCCATTATGGGATTCCTATGGTATGGCGAGAGCAAAAGAACCATAGTGACGACTGTTACTTTTGTTCATGCGATGTGAAAGGGTTTAATTCCAAATGGAAGCATTCCATTTCATACCCCAATCTTCACTTGGCAATTCGTCCCATCCCCCATGGCACAGATATACCAGTACCCAAGCCCCCTGCTACCTTGGAAGAGATACCTAGCTCCGATGAAGGTGAAGTCATAACTGAACCAGATGACGAATCAAGTTCTGACTTTGAAGATGATGCAAGACCAAAATTGTTTTCTCAGGAGGAAATGAATGATTTGGTAAGAGACTTGAATCTTCCCAAAGATGCTGCTGAGTTACTCGGATCAATGCTGAAAAGCAGGAATTTATTGTTGCCAGGAGTGTCATCTTCATGGTTCAGACATCGTGAAAAGGATTTCGTTCCTTACTTCGCCCAGGAAGACAAGTTGGTTTATTGCATCGATGTCGAAGGTCTGATGTGTCATTTTAAAATCCAATATGATTCAGAGCAATGGCGTCTTTTTATAGATTCTTCAAAAGGAAGTCTCAGAGCAGTTTTACTCCACAACGGTTTTTACGCTTCCATACCTGTAGGTCATTCCGTACACTTGAAGGAAACCTACGAGAACCTGGAATTGGTTCTTCGTAAACTTAAATATGAAGACCATGGTTGGCAAGTGTGTGGTGACTTGAAGGTCTTGTGTATGCTGCTCGGGCAACAAGCTGGGTATACCAAATATCCTTGTTTTCTGTGTCTATGGGACAGTCGAAACCGACAAAATCACTGGACCAAGAAAAGTTGGCAGCCGAGGGTGCTAACAGTCGGTGAAAAAAAATGTCCTCCGAGAAACTTTGGTAGCTTCCCATAAAGTTCTTCTACCACCTGTCCACATAAAATTGGGATTGATGAAGCAATTCGTAAAATCACTTCCAAGAGATGGAGAATGCTTCAAATACTTGGTCACGAAGTTTCCAGGCCTTTTGGAGGCAAAATTGAAGGAAGGTGTGTTCGTCGGACCAGACATTAGAAGGCTTATAGTTGATCAAGAGTTTGTCAAAACCATGACAGATCCTCAAAAAGGGTGGATTGCATTTAAAGAAGTCATACAGAAATTTTTAGGCAATAACAAAGATCCTGAGTACAAAAAGATCATCGGACGAATGCTGAAAGCATTTCAAGCTTTAGGTTGCCTGATGAGTTTGAAAGTGCATTTCCTCCAGTCCCACCTTGACTACTTTCCTGAAAATTTGGGAGCTGTGAATAAGGAACAAGGTGAACGATTCCACCAAGACATTAAAGAGATGGAAAGGAGATACCAGGGAAAATGGAGCATTACAATGATGGCAGACTACTGTTGGATGCTTCAGAGAGACATTCCAGATGCTACTCACAAGCGTAAATGCACCAAGAGGAGCCTCACAAGGAAGAAGAATCACGTTTAGTGTGTGTAGGTGAGCTCATTTCAGTTCAAAAAAGGATTTTCATGAAAATATTGTAATAAAACTTTAATTTTATGTCTATTTCCATTTATTTTGAGGTATTGCCTTATTTAACATAGTTACCTAAATTGTCAGGAAACGTGATGTCCTATGACAAAATGGAGGTCATTTTCGGATTCAGCGCACCAAAAAACATAAAGATGATGTGGAATAACCAAAACACTCTCGAAAAATTTTTTTTTGCAGACCTGTGTAATCTGGTATCTTCTGTAATTGCATTCTGCATACTGCAGGTCATCAAGCACTTTAAAATGCTTCCAAGTGAGGTTTTACAAGACTTCTTCCATATTTCCTTGGGGAGGGACCGATGTTTTTGGTGCTGTTGCTGCTGGACCATGGCTGATGCAGGTTGTCCCCTGATAAGGAAGGCATTGTCTTTGATCTTCTTTTTTCTTTACACTTGTCCATAGATACAAATTTAACATTTGAGACCTATGCACTGTAAGTTCGATTGTCTCAAACCCTTTTATAAACTACGCCAATTGTGCAGATTAAGGGGCTGTTTTTCTATAGAACATTTTCAAATTGTGGTGCAAAGCACCATCTTGTCATATTTGGATTATGGAAATTATTATTTCTGAATTGTCCTCAATTTCAGATTAGACGATTGCAGCTGTTGGAATCCACAGGTGCTCGCCTCATTTTTGGCATCTCCCGGTATACTAAAAAAAACCCTCTGCTACATAAATTATATTGGTTAAGGATCACTAACTGGATTCATTTTAAGTTTTTTATGCTTTTATACAAATTCTTTAATTATTTTGTTCCAGAATATCTTTTGTTGTTATTACTTCCACTAATGACTTCTAAATCTAAGCGCTAACAATCTATTAGCACCTTACTGTATCCATCTTGTAGGGGTGTTTATTAAAAATTATGTTTTAGGCACACCATTAATTATTTTAAATGTATCTCTTCCTCAATTTCGTAAAAGGTTGAAAACATGGTTGTTTAATCAAAATTAATGTTTTTTTCTTATATGGATGTTTTTTTCTTTGCTGTAAAGCACGCAGAACCACTTTTTAGTATGGGATTGTTACAGTATATAAAATTGTGTTAGATTAGATTACATTAGATATTCCATAACTATACCAAAACAACAAAACACAACCCTATCTACTTCTCCTACTTTTAGAACTTGCAATGAGACATTTATTTTTCCCACTTTCTGAACACCTCTTTTTCTATTTAGAACCTGCGGAACAGGCAATGAAATTTCTATACTATCCCTAACTACCTACGGTAAAAAACATTTCTTGCACACTGTCTAATTAAGAGACCTACCTAATCCAGGCCTGCACCAGTTACTCTTTTCACATGAATAGTATTCCAGCCACCAAGAAGATTGTTTTAGCCCTTTTTAGAACCGGGCCTCAGTCTTACAGGCAATCTGTCTTTTTCCATAAAGAAATGGCTTACAGGTTGCACTCAAGCAGTTCAGCATCACCAACAGCTTAGGCTGTAGCATACAGATTTATAGCACTTTATTTATTTATCAAGACTTGCAGGTAATCCTCCAAAATGAGTTTCATCTCTGCAAATTTACTACAACTAATTTTGCACTCTTACTTCCTTCCACAACCAGCCAATTCTGAAAGCTTTTCACCGCAAAAGCAAGCCTATGTCACACTGTAGCAGCGAAGTGCAGACAATGAATAAATCCAGGAGTCAATTGCAGGGTCCAAGCCAATTTATTGTGCACAAGGCCCAGACAGTCAAAGCTTCAAAAAGGACTGAGCAAAATTCTTACAGAGACATATTCATTTTATACATTTCTTTTCAGTTTGATACATGCAAACTTTCTTTTGGTTCCAACGCCCCCTGCATTGGTCCAATCGGAGATCCCTCCTGGGGCTAGCACCCAGCTCCCTCCTCTAGGATTGTTCTAACAATGGTACAGTTTCTAGGTATGGATATACTTCTCCTGCAAGGTTGTTTCTAGCTCTAGGAATGCAAGTATTGAAACATATGTAAATAGTTAAATTGTTATTTAACAAATTTACCATATTTAGTCCAATCATGTTTAATGTATTTAGCAAAATTGTACCTAGTTAATTAATGTTTCATGTATTTAGCAAAATTGTACCTAGTTAATTAATGTTTCATGTAAAACAGACCTGTTAATCTGTTCATTCCTTGTTCACTGTAAACCGCACCTGATCTGTGGAAGGTAGCGGTATATAAGCAACTGTTAAATAAATAAATAAAAATAAATTTCTATCATCAGAACACAAGAGAATAATGAAAGATTTATGCAATCATGAAAACCTTCTTATTAAGCAGTTTAAAGCAGCTTTCTCAAACTTTCACAGATTTTTGGATTTTACTAAGATGGGGGTTGGAATTTATTTATTTTATTTATTTAACTGCATTTATATCCCGCTTTTCACCGGGTCAGGGCCTAACTTACAGGCCTTTCATATTTGCAGGCTATCATAGGCCATAGCCTACCACAACACAATACCACTTAAACCAGTCTGCTCTCTGTGCTTCCCTGTAGCCTCTAATTCAAATCTATTATGTTTTATGGAGACTGCTTGGATTCCAGGGTGCTGCTATAATGTCTCCATGGCGTCACAATGACACCATGGCGTCACCAATCGGGCGTCATGATTTGGTTTTGGTAATGGTTTGGAGTTCTCTAACTCTACTGCCTAGAATGTTTGATATTTTCAGTGGTTCCCATGGCAATGGCCATAGATTTCAATGTAAAGTCAATTGGTTTAGACATTTAAGAAATGACGTTAAGGTGCAATCAAGGACATCCATATGAAAACATGTCCAAAAGGCCAATAATATTGAAGTTCGGGCACAATGTTGGAAACTTCAACAGTCTCAAAATGAAAATCATTAGGGACACCTACATAGATAGCCCCGCAGCAGAATTTCAGGCAGGGGATGTGTCTCAGACAACCATACTGCAAGCAGAAGATTGCAAACTGCAACACAGGTATACCTAATTTCTATTAAAAGTTGTTATGGTTCTGGATTGTACTGGAAATACCAGAGAACTGTCTCCTCTACACTGTCCAAGGAATATACCAGCAAAACAAGCTTTCTTCAGATGCTTAGTCATACCATGGAGTATTTACAGACTTGGGCATGGTCCTAGACATGGCAGCCATTTCTGAAATTGGGCACACATGTTTAAGTTCAGCAGACCACCTTGGACATGCCCCCACTATATCCACTGCTGAATTTAGATGTGTATATGCTGGAGATGTCCCTAGATACGTCTTGCAAAATGGCTCCAGGGACGTCTTCATGATTTGGACATCTGTATACATGTTTTTGGATGTCCAAATGATGAATAGGGTTTCTAAAATGATCCCCTTTAAATTTAAAACTTCTCTACCCTATACTTTCCCAGTACCTCCATTAACCCGTCTTTCAATTCCAGTCAGACAACCACACTGCCACTGCTCTGCAGCGTTTTTTTAAGCTTCTATTTTTTTAATCTGTATTCCATCCACTCCATTCCCACCCTGACCATCTCTGCCTGTTCCCAGTCCATCCCTCTCTGGCTACTAATTGTCTTTTTTCACTTTAGTAGTGCTGCCAGCACCTTCTCTAAAACAGGGCTCCGACTCTAAATCTTTTAGCTGTCCTACCCCTGCCTCTGTCTCTTATCTCCTCCTTTCCCCCTCCCAACTGGGGATTCCCATGTCCTCTTTTATTACTGAAGTCAAACTGGGGCTATAGCCCTTTTACAATTTCATGACTCTGATAAGTCACCCAGCACAGTTCCCTGCAGCTTCTCATAGATCGTGGATCATGTCCTGATCTGTAGCACTTATGGCTTTGTTGTTGTTTCAAACATTTCAGATATAGCCTCAGCACCACTTCAAACACTGGCCATTCTCTCTACAGTGGCCCTCCCAATGCTTAAGAAGTGTTGCAGACTGAATATATGCTTCCTCCTGCAGCATGATCTGTAGACAGGCTGTGAACCATACTGTTTCCTGCTCCTCTGTGCAGGTTGCAAACCGCTGTAATCACTTTTCTTTTTCCCCAAAGTGGCTTGCATTCTACTGCTGCCCAGTCTGATCTATTTTTAACTTTAGAATGCAGACTGACTCCCTGTAATGGACTTTGGAGACCTCAATCCATGGCTCCCCCCAGCACCAGAAAAAAGAGTACCCCACTTTTCTGGGTTTTTTTAACTTTTAACCACAGGGTTACATTATTCTATGAACAATGGAATGGAATATATAGGACAGTGAGGTGCCCTGTCCCTTCCCACCCTCAGAGCTTCCCTGCCTCACATACCATGGCCAAGGTCCCATGCTCTGCTTCAGCCAACCCTGCAGTGCCTAGGACGTATCTGCTTGTTTGACGTTGCTTCTTTCACGTTCCCCTGCTGAAACTGCAGATGGACAAAAAAGAACTCCTTATCTTTCCCCCTAAACCCATCTCCACCCTTCCTCCTTTCTCTCATTCTGTGGTTAACACTATCATCCTCTTGGTTTTCTCAACTCGCAACCTGGGGGGGGGGGAGGGTCATCTTTGACTGTCTCTTTCTCTGCACACATCCAACCAATAGCTAAAACCTGTTGTTTCTGTCTCTATAACATCAGCAAAATGTGTTTCTCCCTTTTTGAACATACTACCAAGACCCATATCCACTCTCTAATTGCCTCCCATTTAGATTATTGCAACCTGCTCCTCGCTGGTCTCCCCATGAGTCATCTCTCTTCCCCCTTCAATCCATTCAAAATTCAGTTGCACAGCTAATCTTCCACATAACCCCTCTTCTCAAGTCACTTCGCAGGCTCCCTATCCATTTCTGCATTCTGCATTGATTCTGCAGCTCCCCATTACTCCTCCTCTCCTTTCTTTTCCTACACCCCTCCGTGGAAACTCCATTCATATCATCAAGGCACATCCTTTCTGTTTGTGCCCTTCTCTTCCACTGCCATCTCTAGACATCATTCATCCCATCATAAGGCTGAGCCCGTGTGTCATGCTTTATATGCCTGTGCCAGTCTGTCATGGTTTAGGCACGAAGAAGGAGTCATGCTGCCGAATCCATCACCAGAGCCCTGACCGGCACTGGGCGAGGGAGCGGGAAGCCAAACCCCTCCCCGCTCCCTGGCACAAGGCCAATCAGGGCCTGGACTACAGCTTTAAATTAAAAGCACCTTTAGGCATGAAGAAGGAGCCGTGCCACTGAATCTTTCACCAGTGCCCTCACCGGCATCAGCGAGGGGACGGGAAGTCAAACCCCTCCCCGCTATCCAGCACAAAGCCAATCAGGGCCCAGACTACAGCTTTAAATTTAAAGTGCCTTTAGGAGCGCCCGCACCTGAGAGCCTCGCCAAAGGGTTCTTTGGCATGGCCCTTAGGTGGAGACCGTCAAAGCACTGCAGAAAACCAGGCAATTGCCCAGCCCTCCATACCACACCCTGCCAAAGAAAAAAATCAACTGCAGATTACCAGCATTGAAACAGAACCTCCTTCAACCAAGCTCTCTACGGTAAGCTAAGGATAATCAACCAAACATTATACCACATATTCTTATATACTACACAATGATATTGCTCGCTACATTTATCCTCATATCATCCACTCAGATACTCAATACTCAGAGTAATAACATACCAATTCTGCACAGACCAAATCTTCTTTACCTTACAATCTACCATAAAATATCACTTTCTAGACCATCTCGCAGACTCATACAGATCAATACAGATCCTTTGCAGCCCACAACAACAGGATTCAAACACCATATATACCCAATCAAGTGTTCACTTATTAATGCTTGCTCTGTTGGCAACAAAATTTAGACAATAGTGGGCCATATACAACTCACAGACAGCGACTTAATGTGCATCACTGAAAGTTGGATCACAAACTCTGACAACGTCCTCCTCAACCAGCTGATTACATCACAATATAGGCTGTTCAACTGCCCCAGATTAGAAAAAAGAGGAGGGAGGAGTATTAATCCTTGTTAAAGAAAAAAACCTGTTGAATTTCTCCCTGATCACTTCTCAATCATTACAAACCACAGCCTGCTAGGCATGGAGAAGTAGCCTAATGGTTAGAGCACTGGCTTAGAAACCAAGCAAGGAGAGTTCAATTCCTACTAGTCATGCCTTGGGCATTTCACCTAACTCTCCATGGCTTCATAAAAAATTCCAAATTATCAATTTCCCTGTTTAATGTACATTACTAAGTTTAAGTTACAGTGTAAACTGTTTTGACCAAGATGATAAAGCAGTATAAAAAAACCTATTAAATAAATACTTAACACTCTCTAACTGAGCACTCTGTAATATAGCTAACATACAAAAACCTACCACTAACACAGGCAATCTAATCAGCCATTTTATGAGGTGTGTATACACAACTGCCCTAAAAAACACTTTAATACTCATGGAGGAGCTTAACCTCCCAACAATTACATCAAAGCAAGCCAGCACATTCATAATCACTATGGAATCCTTCCATCTGAATCAGATAATTGATGTATCAACCCTCTGCAAAGGATCCTTTCTTGGGCTTATATGTATTTATTTAGACAGATTTGTATACCACCTTATCCTTCAAGGTAAGTGGTCACAACACAATTGGGGGGATACATTTAACACAAGGTGATATAAGACACATACACAAATACTTAGAGGGAACATGGGCTATGGAGGGATAAGTGGCTTGCACAAGACCACAAGGAGCATCTGTGGGACTAGAAACCCCAGTCCTTCCAGCCCAAGGTTGCTGTCCTCTAGTGGGATTTGAACCCCCCCCAACCTGAGGTACCTTGCCCCAACCACTAGGCCACTCCTCCCTATTTGTACCCAACACTCTACATAAAGCAGATCTAAATTTACAAATAGAACCAGTATCATGGTTGGACCACTAAATATACCAACCAACTATACCCAATTAAGTATTCTTCTAGAACACCAGCACAGAAGTTGTTTCAAGGCATTCTACTCACAACACTTCCTAGACAAGGCCTCTTCACTCTTAGACTCTGACATACCTGACCTAGGCACATTTATCAGCTCATGGAATCAGATAAGAAATGGTGCCGCAACATTCAATGAATGATAAACTACAAAACACTCTAAATCCACACCCGCCCCTTGGTTCTCCAAGAACCTTGACCAGATCTGACAAAACCTCAGATGCTTAGAAAGAAAATGGAAAAGGTCAAAAGATAATACTATCAAGACACAGCTTTGTAACAAGCAAAAAGAATACAACAACCTATGTAACAAAGCCCAAAAGGAATACATCACAAACATTCTTATGAAATCACTCAACCGTCCTAGAGAATTATTTTCAATTGTGTCCCAAATGACCAATGATCCCAACCCAACAGACACAGCAAATGTGAAAGTGCAAGTTATGGCTGACTTCCTCTAAAACAAACAAAGCACATCAATGCTACAGCATTATGAACCACCACGGCAACAGAACAGCATAGCTAAAAAACACCTATGGGACAACTTCAGCCTAATAACCAAAAGAGAAATATTAGATATCATCAACAATATCAATACCACAACTTCACCTCTGGACCCCTGTTCTGTGACATGGCTAAAAATTCTTCATAACCATTTTGCTCAGACCATTCTAAAGATAGTCCACACCGCCCTTTCACAAGGATACCTACCCCCAGCTTTCAAATAAGCCTCAATACGCCATACACTAAAAAAGACCTCATTAGACACAACACACCCTGGTTCATACAGACTAATTGCCAGCATCCCATTTTTGGCCAAAATAATCGAGAAAGCCATACAACAACAATGTCAAGACCATGTTGATTCACCTGCTCCATTAGATCTTCAACAGCATGGCTTCCGCCCTCATCATGGCATCGACACACTCTTAATGGACCTCTTCAATGGACTCGTCATAGGCTTAGACAAGCCTCGACAGGGATTTGTGCTATTCTTCCTTGATATCAGCACAGCATTTGATTCAGTATCTCATCACATCATGCTAAGTAGACTCAGCAACCGACAGCACATTAAAATGATTCACATCTTACCTTTCAGACAGAACCATGCAAGTAAAAGTCAGTCCCACCAACTCAAGACCATTTAAGCTAATACAATGTATTCCTCAAGGCTCAGCCCTTTCTGGATTATTATATACATTCCACCCATCTGTACTCTATTAAGAAACTGGAACATGCACTTTCACCTCTACACAGATGACATCATGTTCTACGTATATGCCATTTAATATCACCAACCCAGATTTCACGATCATATCTGATGTCTTCTCTGCTGTTACAAACCTCCTTGCAGACATTAATCTTACAGTAAACAAAAGCAAAATCGAAGTTCTACTTGTATTCAGAGACCAGGATTTTAAACCACCAGACAAGATCATACCACATAATGCTGATATTACAATTAAAAAAGTAAATCAAGTATCTTGGTATAACCATTGACAGCAGCCTCAACATGCTTGCAAACATCAAAAAAGCAGCAAAAACAGCATACTGGAAACTGAAACTCCACAAGCCTTGTGACACCTGTTTCAGGACGATTTCAGATCTATATTGCAAGACATCATTACACCTCACCTGGACTATGAAAATATTATCTATGAAGGACTCCCAAAACATGCACTATATCCCCTCCATCTAGTACAAAATACTGCTGTCAGAATCCTAACAGCCACTACAAATTGCACATAACACCAATCCTGACAAGTCTACACTGGCTTCCAATCTCACAATGGACTAAATACAGAGCCATCACTACCATGCTCAAAATTCTTTATAACCTCTCAGCTCCCTGCCTCACTGATCAAATCACAAAAGCATCCACAATGAGACGAAGAAGAACTGCAATCCAGAATCTCCTGATCATCCCCCCAACTCAAGACCAAAATCACACAACAGACAAATAACAGGGCATTCTCACTTTATGCCCCTACAATTTGGAAATCATTACCTGAAACCATCAGATCTGCACAAGCTACTAAAGATATGAAAAAATTACTCAAAACACAACCTCTTCAGAGAATACTTTGGACCTAATGACATTACATAATATAAATGTAACATCCTATCCTGATTGGATGACTATATTAACCCTCACACTTATCCCTTTCAGAAATATAAATGGTTCTTCCCCTTGTTCCTGATCATCTGCTGAACTACTGTTGCTTATTCCAATTCCCCTAGTTAACCCCATATTTATCTCCAAGTTATTTTCCCCTGTTTATTGTAAAACAAATCTCATGAAGATTATGTTATTTTGTTCCTTGTAAACCGCCTTGGACAAAGACAGTATAGAAAAAAATGTTAAATAAAATAAAAATAAATAAAATCTCTGGTCTTATTCAAATCCAGACTGAAAACCCACCTCTTTGACATGCATTTGGATCCTGATCCCTTTCTCCTGTTTATACCCCATGTGTGTTATTACTATTTCCATTAGTTTCCACCCTAATCCCGTTTGCTGCATTTGTCTAACTTGCACAGACTGAGCTCTATTGAGCTGAGACTGTGTTATACATGTACATGTACAGCGCTATGTATGCCTTATAATGCTACAGTTTACCAATGATAAATAATAGTAGTAGAGGGTATGTTTGCCCACTGCCCAGCTATGCAGCTATAATATGCCAGCGGGACTGTGAATGTATCACACTTTTTTAACTTTTAAATTGTTATTTATCTGTTACCTTTTACTATTTTATGAAGAATAGAGTGGAATAGATAGTACAGTAAGGCACTCTGTGCCATTCCAATGAAAAACATTGCTGCAAGAAATATTATTGCTCTACATCTTATGGTTCTGAAACAGAATACACAGATTTTGATACAGTTACTTCTGCCACTGGTTCTGTGTTGTCTGAAAGTGCAAAAGCACTCCCCTTTGAAGCCTCTAGGGTGGCAGGCTCAGCAAAGCAAAAGGAAGGCAAAAACACTTTCTCAAAAAAAAAAAAAAGATAGTTTGAAGCTCTTTTTTTTTCTGTTTGTTTTGATATAGCAAGATAAAGAGACCCCAGGCATAAGTCAGGCTTGAAGTTGTTTATGTTTTTCTTTTGTAAAGTCCTCCATTGCCCCAGACCAGGGCCGGTGCAAGGATAGGAGGCATCCTAGGTGGATCCCTCAATCCTGCTGTCCCTGCTACTCCTCCACCACTATTGTTGCTGCTGCCCCCATCCTCCGGGGCCTGCAATGATGAGAATAGCTCAGAAAGCACGAGGCAACACTTACTTTAACTTGCCAGTGCTGCCTCATGGCTTTTGCTCTCGACTATTGGCCTCTTCCATCCGTTCCGATGTACATTTCTGATTTGAAATGTTCGTCAGAGGGGGGCGGAAGAGGCCGATGGTCAAGAACAGAAACTGCGAGGCAGCGCTGGCAAGTTAAATTATTGCCACATAGTTTCTGAGCTATTGATGCCGCTACAGGCCCCAGAGAAGGGTAGCAACAGTGGAAATAGGCGTCACTGGAAGGCCAGCACACAAGGCGATGACCTAATGGAAGCACCGACCCTGGCCCAGAAACAGCAGTAGCCTCTAGTCAAGCAGTTATGTTTTGTTTTCTTCTTTGCGGTCCTACCCCAACCACAGCCAAATTTCTATTTCTCCCTTAGAATGTTGAACCCATAGCAACCCCCCTCCCTCACTCTCTGAAATCAGATCCAAAATGTTCTCAGCCATTTGTGTCAGTCATGTGTTGCTGTGATCTTATCAGCCATGGGATTTGCAGAAGACGTACAGGAATAGGTTTTTCTGATGGTCTATCAAGCATTAGAAGTGGGATTGGCTCAAGTGCCTCATGATGGCTATTGATGACTGCTTATTGACCTCTTCTCCCTCCTGGATCAGCTCTAGTATATCTGGGCCTGTGCACACATGACAAAAACAAAGTGCACCAATGAAAATTCATGAAAAGTTTCTGATCCTATGCTCAGGAATGAATTGAAAATCGTGATTTTCATCAATTTTACAATTTAGACGAAAACTAATTTTTTTAATATCTGATAGACACAGGGCCGGCCTATCCACTAGGCAAGCTAGGCAGCTGCCTAGTATAGCAGACCTCTGTGGGCGGCATGGCACAGCAGCTATGGAAGGCTATGTGCTTCGGCACAAATGGCCTGCTGAATCTGAACCCCTCTGACAGGAAGTTGGGTCAGAGGGGGGTCAGAACCAGCAGGCCATGTGTTCCAAAGCACATGACCTGCTGTGGGCCGTTGCCATGCCAAACCAAGTCTTCACCTCTCCACCAACCCCGCCAATGGAATTGGAGGTAGTGGAGGAGGGGGGGGGCAGCAGCACAGCTTGGCTCAAATTGGGGTGGGCGGTGCAGCTTGTAAAGGGAGGCAACATCACCAGGGCTTCTGCCTGGGGCAGCAGAAACCCTTTGGTGGGCCTGGGTAGACAGACAATTATATCTATTTAAATATACCATTGCCTGCACATATACTATGAGTCCAATTTTTAAAAGTACTAATATTCAAGCAGCCACAAGCACTTAAAATATCAGTGTTATATGCAGCGGCAGTGTGTCTAGATAGGAGAGGTCATTGAATATCTGGCTTGAGTGGCATTATCCAAATAAGTGCTGGCACTTATACAGATAGTGTGATTTTCAGCCAGCACTTAGGACTGCTTTTTAGAGGCCTAAGTTGTCTGGATAAGTGCTGGTTGAAAAACATGCTTTCCAGATACTGTAAGTGCCAGCATATATCCAGATAGTGCCAGTTTCACCCTTACTTTGCCTGTAGACTGCTCCTGTACTAACTGTATAATGCTGGACAGTCAGTGGAGATATTCGACCTCATTATCTGTATAGCCTTGCTGAATATCTTGCTCAGCACCCTTATTCGGATAGCCTCGTGTTGAACGCTAGTTAAGGATTTTGAATATCGGTCCCTATAAGTTCATCATCAACACTACATATATTTTATTCACTTTTAGAATTTGTTTTATCCAAATTTATTTACTTCTGCTTATGGCTGGTGTAAGTCCAGTTTGAAGCACTTCCATGGGACTCTACTCTCGATACATCCTATAGAGGTTGGTACTTGTAGAACCTTTTTTTTCATAGCTCGGGGGAACCAGAAAAACAAACAGTAACAAACCTGCTTCTTTTATTTGAAGGAATAATATCAACATTTTCTTTTAAACCTTTCCCTATTTTCATATAGTGGCTGAAAATTTTCAAAAGCTTTACAGAACTCAGAGTGAAGCATATCCAATGTACATCCTTGATCTAATTCTCTAGTCACCTGTTCAAAGAAACTGCTCAGGCTTGTCTGACAGAATCTTCCTCTGGTAAACTCCATGCTACCTTGGATCCTGCATCTTGCCAGACTGAAGATGCCTCACTGCCCTTCCTTCAGAAGAGTCTCCTTTAAGTTTCCCACCATTGAAGTCAGATTTCAGACTTCCTCTATATGAACGCTTTGATAACGAGGGATAGCATCTTCTCTTTCTCATTCTTAAAGAGCTAACTTTTTAAATTCACTTTTAATTAAAGAATGGCAAATTCAGTGAACATAAAGGGCCCGATATTCAATTGGCTGGGCTATGCGCCACGACAGCACATAGCCCTGCCCGCCGCCCCTAACCCCTAATATTCAATGCTTGCCTCACAAGCCCCGGAGCTGCCGAGGCTAACTGGGTAACGGCGACATTGCACCGCTACCTGGTTAACATCCACAGCTGAAACTAGGTGAGCCAAAAGCTGGCGTAGTTTTAGCTGTGGATTGCTAACTGGGTCGTGGTGCAATATCGCTGCTACCCGGTTAGCAGTACTCCCCGTCTCCACTCTGCCCTGGAATGCCCCTGACACACCCCGATGCTAACCAGATAGCATCGGGGCACATTGGCAACATAGATGGGGATATTCAATGGCAATAACTGTGTAGGTTCCGTTGAGTGTTCCCATTTAAGGCATTTACATTGTTTACTGGGCTGTAAAACATGTAAATGATTTTTGAATATCGGGCCCAAATAATTTGTTTAAACACTGTATATGAATACATTCCACATATCTTGTACATCTCAGACCTCATCTACAGGGTGGCCAAAAAAAAGTGAGAACATCTCGTAGCATATAAGTTATTTAAAAATTCAAAAAGACAGATGTAAACGATTGACAAATTTAAAAAAAAAAGATGGCGACCGGAAATTGTCGAAATAAAGACATTATATAGCTAAAAAAGGTAAATAACTAAAAAGCTTTTAATTTACGAGATATTCTCACTTTTTTTGGGCCACCCTGTATAATCATTTTTCTAAAATAGACTAGACTATTAGTTTTTTCCCCCCATTGCCCCTTCCTATGCCCCACTTCATATCAATACACTCAGGCTAGAGAGAACTTTTGACTGTAAATTTTCTTAAGTCCTTAATTTGGACAAATCAAATTTTCTGGATACAATTTTCAAATGTATTGGGTTTTGTTTCCTCCTGTTATCTGAAGGAATACCATTCTGTCTATACAAGTAGGGCCCAATTTTCAATCGGGATGGCTATGCGCCACTATGGCACATAGCTGTCTTCATTGACCTCTAACCCTGGATATTCACTGCCAGGGTTACATGCGGCCCCAGCATTGAATATCTGGAGTCACCGCACAGCCTCCGATGCTGCAGAAGCTAACTGGGTAGGGTCAATATTGCATCGCTACTCGGTTAGCTCCTGCAGGTAAAACTAGGCTAGCTTTTGTTTCACTTAGTTTTACCCACAAATTGATAACCGGGTAACAATGCAATATTGCCACTACCTGGTTAGCAACTGTCGTTGCCCATGACATGCCCCGGAACACCCACAACACGCGCCAGTGCTAAGCGGTTGGCATTGGGCGTATTGCGGCATCGATATACCTGTTCTAGTAAAACCTGTTCTATGTTATTTATTTATTTTATTTATTTATTTATTTATTTATTTGACAATTCTTATATACCGCACTATTTGCAATCAGCGCGGTTTACATGTAACAAAAAACATCCGACAAAATGCATATGTCTGGTCATTACATTGAACAGGGAGTGGGATTTGGAGAACAAGTATCAACTATATAAAGGAACTTGGAGAACAAAGGTGAACTATTTACATAAGAAGTTCAATGGAAAAAGGCTCCTGTTTGGTGTTTAATGAATGTAATGAATGATCCTTGTTCCTTGTAAACCGTGCTGATTTCTAAATAGTGCGGTATATAAAACCAAATAAATAAATAAAATATTCAGTGTTGAGCAGCATTTAGACAGTTTACAGGTTAGTAAACCATATAAATGTCTTTAGAATGTCGGACCCATAATATTTACAGAAAGAACAAGATCTGGAAAAGCCTGCAATTGTTTTTTCAAGCACATAAAAACTCTTATGTGCTTTTCACAGTGATCCATATGGATGGGCCAAAGCAAAGCAAACTCATAACTTTCCATGTGTCTAATGCTATGCAACTCTGTTTTCTGCCTACTAGCATTAAGCACAAGGCAGCCAAATAGACATCTGTTGACTTTTATAGCTAATATTTTCACAGGAACTTTTTCTTGTTTTCTCTTTCCTAGAGCTTGAATATTGAACTTTTTCTTTACACCAGATGTTCTTTTTAATTGCAGTTTATATGCTAAGCTACGTTGTAAACTCTGCTTGCACCTGTCTCATATTCCTTGGCATCCTGCAATTTGACAACATGTTGAGCAAACAGGTATGGAATGCTCAACCGATCTGATGATCAAATGGAGTGCGTGCCTTCTGTTGCTTAATTGTACTACCAAAATTTCTTTCATGCTGCTACAACGAGCTGCCTGACTGAAGAGCGAACACAGTTTAGGACAGTTATCCAGAGAGTCGCCAACAACAACTTCTTGGTACGGTGCTTTGGCATTTGTGATGTTTTGGCATATGTAGCACTGATAGATTTCAGGCTACAGTGGAGCAAATATAACATATGGAAAACTGTTAATATATTTCTTTCACTTTTATGCATTATGCAATTGTATTTTCATCAAGATCTTTTGTAGCTTTTCAGTTCATATCCTTTATCCTGTTATGCAGCATGCCTTTCTTTACAGGTAGGTAAGAATATTCTTGTATGGGGCTGTGAAAATATTAAAACGTATGCCTAGTGCACTGGACCATAAGATTCATAAATAGATAAACCATGCCATTTACAGCTTTCACTATATCCTCCAGCAACAAATTCCAGAGTTTGAATATATATTGAGTAAAAAAATATTTTCTTTGATTAGTCATAAATGGGCTACATTGTAGCTTCAATGTGCGTCCTTGGTACTGTTTGAAGGAGTAAACAACCAATAAACGTCTACCTGTTCCACTCCACTCCTTATTTTATAGACCTTTTATAGACCTCTATCATATCTCTCCTCAGCCCTCTCTTTACCTAGCTGAAGAGCTCTAAGCTTTTAAGCCTTTCCTTGTAGGGATATCCTTCCATCCCCTTTA
Organism: Ichthyophis bannanicus; assembly: GCA_033557465.1. NCBI lineage: Eukaryota > Metazoa > Chordata > Amphibia > Gymnophiona > Ichthyophiidae > Ichthyophis > Ichthyophis bannanicus. The sequence continues at coordinate 1,609,818,195 of CM066031.1, forward strand.
TCATTTTTATCACTCTTCTCTGTACTTTTTCTAATTCCACTATATCCTTTTTTAGATATGGTGACCAGAAATGCACACAATATTCAAGGTGCAGTCGCATCATGAAACAATACAGAAGCATTATGATATCCATAGAAATGGGCTTCTACAGAATTGCATGACCACAAATGCACTTGGAAAGTGTGAGGCACATTTCATAATGGGACATCCAATTGCAATCTGGGACATCAAAACCAGAACATCTGAAATAAAAGCAGGCATGTGCAAGTTGAGGCACGATTTCAGAAATGTGGACATGCCCGATATGCACATATAGCAAACATCTATATAGACATCCCCAGGATAGCATTTCAGAAGCAAGACATCTAATAACATAATGGTTAGAATAGTGACTTAAGAGCAGTGTGGCATTCAAATCTGGGTGTTGGCCTTTGTGATCTAAGGCTAGTCACTTAATTCCCCATCTTCTCTACACTCTCTGGATATTTTAAGATGAAAACAAGCACTTTCCTGATGCCTATTCATGCCTGGAGCAGGTATAAACATGGATGTGCCTGCAGACATCTCTGATATTTCTAAGATTGAACAGGGACATGTAAGTCCATTGCCCTTATCTGGACATGCCACTACCACCCCCATCCCCGGGTCTACTTGGACGTCCCTGCACTGGAAAAGTCTGCAAATGTCATTTGTGGAATGGCTAGGAAGACTTGTCCATGATTTTGACATCCATGTGCGCGTCCTCAGACATCCAAATCACGACTAAACCTTTCAAATGAATAAGCTATTTGCATGTACAACTTGGATGTGTGTGGTACTTGGACGTACAGATGCGATTCTGACAACAAGCAGTTGTACATGTACAAATGAGTTGTATGTGTAGTTCTGGACATGGGCGAGACGGGGCGGAATGTGGGCATGGAGGGAAGGAGCGTGGACATGCCTGCCATGAAGACATCTAGACCATATTCTATCAGAAACGTGTACGTCCATCGTAGACATATACCTTAGACCTGCTAAAACCTGGAATAACAGCATATGTCTGTGAAAGTAATAACACGGAAGGATATCTATGTTGAAATAAAACAGAGAGCATAGTAGGGATTTGGAAAGGTTCCTGGGGAAAATCCATAAGGTAGACATAGATAAAAAAAACACCTCTGACCCTGGGGGTAAGCAATGTAGCATGTTGCTATGTTTTGGGGATGCTACTCTGTTATTGTGATCCAGATTGGCCACTTCTGGAACTAATAATAGGCTAGATGGACCTCTGATCTGAATCAATATGGAAATTCCTATGCTCTTATGTTCAGTTAGGTGAAAGAGTATGCAGACTGAAGGTAAATAAACAAAACCATGTGGAAGCAATAGGTATTCAAATGGTAGCCAGGGATCAAAAGAAGGGAAAGAAACATCACTGCATACAGCCGAACATAGTATACCACTCTGTGCCCACCACATCCAAACAAGAGGTGTGACAGTGACACCACTTGTGTGCCTGCTGTAGCAGGGTGCACAGGATGCAGATATACGGTGATACACAAAGGAGGGACATAATATAAGGTACATGAGAAATGACAGGCAGTGCCAGGGAAACAAGACCAAAAGATACATATGCCCACAGTGACAGAGGCAGCCACATGTGCCTCCTCGGTGCCCATGAGTGTGATAATTGGTGAGCACCTCCTCAATGAGGAGGGCCTGCTCCCCTTCAGTGAAGCTCCTCTGTCGCGAGGACACCTTTGGAGCCATTTGCATATGAAAGTGCCTGTAAGGACGTCTGGTTTGCATTCCCAGAGGCGTGTCCACACCGGAGTTACACGTTTTATAGCGGTTAAATGTACAACGACGTATACATTTTATTTATTTATTTATTTAACACTTCTTATATACCATGCTATTTCTTATCAGTGCAGTTTACATCGAACATTCAACACTTGGACATACATTTTTGTCCTACGTTTACATAAAACAGGGTTATAACATGGAGTTAACTGGGGAGACTATATACATATGAGAATTTGGCTTCAAACATAAGCAGGGTATAACATGGAGTTAACTGAGGAAACTATATACATATGATAATTTAGCTTCAAATGAATAATGGGTTGAATCATAACAGGTTTTACAATGAGAGACAGATTACAGCATTTTTGTACTCTGCAGGTGAAGAATAGTTAGAGTGCAGTAATATCATACTGGTGTACGGACTGATTGCAGTTCTGGTATGCCTGTGTTCTCAGGTGACATAGCTGGGTGAGTGTTGGGGGGGAAATCTGTCTGTGTAAAGTGTGAGAGGAACAGGTGATGTTTAAGGGCTTTTCTAAACTGCATGAGGTCTCTGATTGTCCTTATGCTAGAAGGGAGTTTGTTCCAACACCTGGGGGCATTGCTTGTAAGTGCTCTGTTGATGGTTGATTGGTTACATTTTATGGATTCGTTTGGTATCACTAGAGTATTTTCTGTGAGTGCTCTTCTGGATCTGTTGTTGGGGGTGTGAATGAGCAGATCGACAATTGAGGAGGGTGATATTTTATTGAATGCCTTGAAGGTAATGAGGAGGGTCTTATATAGGATTCTGGATCATATTGGAAGCCAGTGAAGCTCTTTTAATATAGGTGAAATGTGATCCCTCCTGGATGCTCCACACAGGACACGCACGGCTGAGTTCATGGCCATCTGTAGCGGGTTCAGAGTGTTTTTTGGGAGGCCTTGTAGTATTATATTCGCATAATCAAAGTGAGGTGTCACTAGGGCTTGGAAAACAGTTCGGAAGTCGTCAGTTTCCATCATGGGTCTAAGGTGATGGATGGTTTTGATTTTGAAGTAAATAGATTTTACTGTGCGTTTGATGTGATCTTTGAAGTCCAAGTGTTGGTCTAATATCTCCCCTAGATAGCGTATGTTGGATTTGACCGGAAGCTCTGCATCCCTGACTTTTAGTGTTGGTGGTGGAGAGAAATCTTTGTTTCGTGTAATAATTAGCACTTCTGTTTTTTTTTTATTTATATGTAGATTCTGATTGAGAAGCCAATCTGTTATTGCGTTGAAGCATTTGATTAGTATTATGAAATCTGGGCATGTGACTGTTATAGGTGTGAATAGCAGCACATCATCAGCATACATGAGGCATGATATGCCGAAGGAGCGAGTTATGTCGGAGATTGGCTGCATATAGATGTTGAAAAGTAGCGCCGATAATGAAGATCCTTGTGGTACTCCCTGTTTTTGCTGGAAGGGTTCTGATGTCTTGTTTCCAACCCGAACTTGCTGCCATCTGCCTTGAAGGCAAGACTTACACCAATCCCATGCGTGGTCATGGATTCCCTTTGCGTGTAGTCGCATCAGGAGTTGCTCGTGATCTACTGAGTCGAACGCCGTGGCGATATCAAGAAAGATCAACGCAAAGCCTTTTTTGATATCGTCTATCCCATTGGTGATTGTGTTTGTTAATGAGGTTAGTAGGGTTTCTACTCTGTGTGCCTCTCTGAATCCATGTTGACATGGGTCTAACGGGGAAGTTGTGTCTATATGCTGTTGAATCTGTCTTTGGGTTGTCTTCTCAAGTATTTTCGCTAAGAAAGGGATACTGGAGATTGGTCGGTAGGAGTCCTCCTTCTTCGGATCGAGATGGTTGTTTTTTAGTAATGGACGGATGGATGTTTTCTTGAGGGCATCTGGGAAGACTCCAGTTGTAAATGATTGTTTTGCAATGTCAGCTATGAATGGACTTAGCTCTGAGCGCATTGTTCTGATCCAGTGCGCCGGGCAGGGGTCGTTTGGAGCTGTTGTGGTGTTGATTGTGGCAATTATTTCCTCTATGGTTTTGGCTGATGGGGAGAGAGCTAAGTGAGTGGAGACTGTATGTGGGGGCTCTGAAAGGATCCTCGTGGTGTAGTAGTACTTATTTTTATTACCTTGTATTGGATATAATTAGTGTATTCCTGAGGTTGTATACACCCCTGTTGTGGCTGAGGTGGTTGGTTGGTCAGTGATTTTACTAATTCGAACAGGTCGCGAGGCTTATTTAGCGAGCGGTTGAGGAGCTCGTCATGAAATTTTTTCCTTTCTGCTCATGTTGATTCCCTATGATTTTTCAGATGTTCTAAATATATGATTTGGTTTGTTGTACTGCGGGTCCGTCGCCACTTTCTTTCCAGTTTTCTCAGGTGTAGTAAGGAGGATCGTAGTTTGGGGGAGAACCATGGGGTGTTCCGCTTTTTGGGGGAACGATTATTATTTGTAGGTTTTTTGTCAATGTTAGGATGTTGGGCATATCGAGTGAGGGTGTTGTTCCAATTGGTGAGCATTTCGTTGAGGTTGGATGATGGTTTAGATAGAATTGAGAGTACATGATGAGTGATCAATTCTCTTTCTAGTTGTTTGAAGCGGGATGGTTTCTCTGGTTCACATGTATTTGGGCTGCAGTCCATTGTTTGTAGCGTTGGTATCTGAAATGTTATTAGGTTATGATCAGACCAGGGGACAGGAGTGATGGATAGTTCAATTTGGCTTAGTTTGCTCATATCTTTAGGTGGGACAAAGATTAAATCGAGGAGGTTGCCTTGTTGATGGGTGGGGTCCTTTACGATTTGTTCATAGCCTAGGCTGGACATTGCCTCTATGAAGGTGTTAGATAATTCCCGCTGAGTGGAGGCTAGATTAAAGTCTCCCATCAGCCAGTTTGCTTTGGAGGGATCTTGTGGATTACAGGCTAGGTCGATCACATCTGAGAGCTCATCTGACGCAATGCCAGCTGCTCTGTAAATGAGGTTTAAAGTGTTAAGTTTGTTGGTGACTGTTAACATATTTATGTGTCGCGTGCTCTTTGTGAAGTTAGTCCGGTATTGTAGAACAGTTTTTGCTAAGATGAGGACACCTCCTCCTCTTCTGTTTTCTCTGTTGCATGTGAAGATCGAGAAATTGGGTGGGGTAATTTGATTTAGTATAGCGTTATCAGTTTCAGACAACCATGCTTCAGTAACCATTAGGATATCTAGGTTGAGGTTTGATAATGGGTCTGTGATGGCTAGCCATTTGTTGCGGGCAGAGCGTGCATTGATGAGGGCGCATTTGAGGGTTTGTTGGTTCAGTTTTTCCTTGAGTTCTGTTGTTGCTGAGGGTCCAAGTGAGACATAGAGTAAATGAGACTGTCTTCTATGGTAAGGATTTGGGTGTGGTTGGTATTGGTTATGGTAATATTTCCTACTTGTGTTGAGAAGTAGTGGGATAGGGCTATAATTCTGTGAGAAAACAGTTGATTCGTAAAACATACTGGTCAGTGTGTAAATTAGAGTGATGGTAAGCAATGATATGGCCATGTTTGCGAATGTGGCGATTAATTCTAGATAACTTAGTATGGATTTCTGGTCAGTGAGCCTGCTTCTATCTACATCTATCTCCACAGAATACCAAACACATTTGAATGTTCGGACACATATGTATGTTTATCTTCCGCGTTACACGTCTGAGCCTGGTACGGTTCCACACATTTTTCTTTTCCCGTGTTAAGCGAGTCTTGGACATCAGGGTACATATCCTGTTATGGAAACAGTTTCTTTTGGGCTCTAGGCTAATGACATAATGATATTTCTTACCAAATAACTATTATTTATCTGAACATCTTATGGTTCTTAGTGCCTTTGTTAATGATGTCTTCATTTGGACAGTTATGGATCAGCTGTTGCTAAATATAAAAAACTCAGAAGTACTGGTTGTTACTCTGTTTCATTAGTGTTACCTAAATATCTGATGACAAATAATTGCATAGTTCACATCCATAGGGCCACCAAAACGACCCTGCTGTACAGCTGAAGGCATAACATTTATTTTATGTATTTATTTATTTCTTAGTTTTTAGATACTGCTTTGTCTTGGTGATTAGAGCGGTTTACAGATAACATTTTAACTCCTGCACAAGGCAGTCTACAAGGAACAATTATAGAATGGCTTACAAGGAACAAGTATGTAACAATTGTACAATTAACAAATGATGACGTTCAATAGATATTTAACAATAACAAAAGGTAATAACATTAGTGGTGATAGTCCAGTGTGAGTCAAGTGCATGCAAACAGGAAGTGGTTGATTAGTGTGGTTAAGTGTTGATAAGGAAATGTATGAGGTCTATGATGACTGATCACATTGATAGTAGTCTGTTATTGTGTTATGGATGTGTACAGAACTGCATTGACTGCCCTGTAGGGTGTCTATTCCCCAGCAGGACTGGGATTGATGGTCCCCTCTACTGCCACCATTGCAGGGAAGTAGAATGTGGATCTGTTGATGGGAGAACCTGTTTACCACCCTCAGCCCTGGAAGAAAAAGGTGGTGGTACATAATCCTCCTAGGAGTCCATAGGGGCTACACCTGACTGAAACAGACAGATATATCCAAGGTGTTTCTGCAGAAACTAACTACCTCACACATTAGCACTACTGGGGACCTGCAGCATGGCCAATTTCTGTCATGGAAGGTGCTGTGGACCTGGTGCTGGGCGCCCCACCGCACACTCAGGGTGAGCACAGTACCTGTACAATGTGACGGTGTGTAGCTACTCTGTGCCAGTAACACACACGGTAAGTACCCCCTACCAGGCCGAGGTGCTGTGGGGGTGCACATGGTCAGTTCCCCCTACCAGGCCGAGGTGCTGTGGGGGTGCATACCCCATCTTGTATTTATCTGTGGACAGCTGTTTTGCATGTGCAGTGCATCATGGGTACGGGTGTGCTAACCAGGGCCGGATTTACCTTGAGTGAGGCCCTACGCCAACAAAAATTGTGGGCCCCCAGCAGGGGCGGCCCAAGGGGGGTGCGGACCTCATTTGCATAAGGGGCCTCATTTGCATAAATATTTACATAATGTTACCATATACTAACTTTTAGTAAATGTGCCTCTTAATGAGTGTATGGATAAAGAAAGACTAAAAGATTTCTACATTACTATAATCCAGTGCCAACTGCCAGACACATTAGGAACTACTAACAACACTGCACATATAGTAAACCCGCCGTATCCTAACAGCACTACCAGGACTCACAAAGCACCATACTCTACCAATCAAAAGGCAACACTGCAAATATTAAACCAATACATTTCAGAGAACAACAATACATGACCTACTGGGGAAAGAGAACAAGTGGCAATGTCAAATAGGAATTATATAAACAGAACACCTCAGCTCAGTTACACATGCAGAACATAGACCATCACCAAACAAGTAATCACAATTTAGAAATAGGAAGACAATAATTAAACTGGGAATCCCAAAAGCCAAACTTGGAATGTACAACACTGTAGAAATAAAACAATACATTAATTTGCTCTTGTACTAAACAAAGCACAGATGTTAATGATGCACATTTACCAGAGCTGACATATTCCAATTAATAAATTCAAAATAAAGAGATATTTTTCTACCTTTTGTGCATTTTTTTTCAGCTGCAATTGCTCCAGCCACTTTCTTCTGGTTTCTTCGTGTCTTCTGCTAACTCTCCATCGTCTGCTGTCCATTTGTCCTTTCTTCTCTCTTCTAGATTTTTTTCCATTCTCTCTCTACATCTGCTTTAACATACTAATCTTTCTCCTTTTGCTCTTTCCTCATTCCTATTCATCCACTCAAATATTACCCCTCCATCCTCAATCCCCACTTACTCTCCCAATACCCGGCCAATTGTAGATTTTTTATCCCTCCCACACAAAATATTTTTCCCTTCTCCATTTTACTCTTCCAGCCCCATCCCATTCTAATCCTCCCCCAACATCAGCTCCCTTCTAGTTCCAGCCTCACCCAGCATCCATTCCCTTCTAGTCCCTGCATCAGCCCATTTCCAGTCCTAGCCATCCATCAGCCCATTTCCAGTCCTAGCCCCCCCATCACCCCACTTACAGTCCTTAACCCCCCATCACCCCATTTTCAGTCCTTAACCCCCCATCACCCCATTTTCAGTTTAAGCCCCCCCCTATAACCCATTACCAGTCCTAACCCCCCATCAGCCCACTTCCAGTCCTAACCCCCCATCAACCCATTTCCAGTCAGCCCCCCATAGCCCATTGCCAGTCCTACCCCCCCCCATCAGCCCACAGCCCATTACCAGTCCTAACCCCATCATCCCACCTCCAGTTTTAACCCCCCAGCCCATTTCCAGTCCTAGCCCCCCATAGCCCATTACCAGACAACCCCCATCAGCCCACAGCCCATTACCAGTCTTAACCCCCCCAAAGCCCATTACCAGTTCTAACCCCCCCCCCAACAGCCCATTACCAGTCCTAACCCCATCAGCCCACCTCCAGTCTTAACCCACCAGCCCATTTCCAGTCCTAGCCCCCCCCCATAGCCAATTACCAGACAGCCCCCATCAGCCCACAGCCCATTACCAGTCTTAACCCCCCCAAAGCCCATTGCCAGTTCTAAGCCCCCCCCAACAGCCCACAGTCCATTACCAGTCCTAACCCCATCAGCCCACCTCTAGCCTTAACCCCCCCCAGCCCAGCCCATTTCCAGCCCCAGCCCCCCAATAGCCCATTACCAGCCCTACCCCCCCCCCAGTCCATTTCCAGCCCCAGCCCCCCCCATAGCCCATTACCAGTCCTACCCCCCCCCGGCCTAAAGTAAAATTTAATTTTAAAAAAAAACCTGGTGGCTGCCGCCGCGGGGCCCCCTCTGCTGCCGCTGGGGCCCCCGTCTACAAGCTGGTCGGGTCCGGTCGGGTCGGGTCGGGTCCGGTCTGGTCTCTCTCCCTCCCTCGCTGCAGGCTGCAGGCTGCGAGTTCCCATCAGCCCCTGCGGGCTTAACACAGACGCGAGGAGACGCTCTATCTTCGCGTCTCTCGCTGCCGGGAGGGAGGGAGGGAGGGAGGGAGACGAGACCCGACCAGACCCGACCCGACCATCTTGTAGACGGGGCCCCCGCGGCAGCAGAGGGGGCCCCGCGGCGGCAGCCACCAGGTTTTTTTTTTAATCGAGTTGAAAAAAAAAAACTGGTTCTATTTTTTGTGGGCCCCTGCCGGTTGTGGGCCCTACGCCATGGCGTACATGGCGTATACGTAAATCCGGCCCTGGTGCTAACCCTATCCTGGTGACCACAGTAGACTGTCTGTGTGGTGACGTGCACACCCTCTGCAGCCAGCCAGGAGCTTGCTAGCAGCTATAGAGCTGTAGCCCAATGGTTACTTCACTGCTTGTGGAGCCAGAGATCATTGGTTCACACCCATAGTGGGATTATTTGATAGGGCTGCCCAAAGCATTATCTCTTTTTCATGTACATTATTGCTGCCAGCAAAAACACTCTCAGCGTACTGTACCCATAAGGTGCATCTGAGGGCGCTTTATAGGGCGCCCTATAGGGCACCTTATGGTTACCATCCATATGAGGTGCACTATACGTTATCCTGTGGAGCGACTTATAGGGTGCCCTATAGGGGACATTTTAGGGTGTCGTGGCGGACAGTGCACTTTATAATGTGCCCTATGGAGTGCCTTATAGGGTGCCTTATTTGGCACCTTCAATTACGGCACGTGAGGGTGTGTTTGCTGGCAGCAATTAATAAAATACAAATAAAGTGCTGCAGGAAACAATACGTACATTGCAAAGCTGATGCCTCAGCTAGCCTTACGTATTAGGCACACTGGGGAGCAAACTCATGACCCCTGTATCAGCAGTCAGTGCCTTAACCATTGTGCTACACTGCTGTTCCTCCTTGCATGTCAGCGCACCTACTTCAGATTTCCATGCGTTTAAGTGCACAGTGCTGCCATCAAACACAGTGCTATGACCTGGCTGTGCCTCATAGGGCACCCTATATGGCGCCCTATAGGCCACCCTTTCAGCAACATTGTAGGGTGCCGTAGTGGACAGTGCACTTTAAAATGTGCCCTCTGGGGTACCCTATGAGGCGCCTTATGCAGCACCTTATGTTACAATACTTGAGGGTGTGTTTGCTGGCAGCACTATTTAAAATAAAAATAAAATGCCCCCTACAGCAATATTACCTATAACAGGTAATGCCTCAGCTAGCCTTCTTCATTAGGCACAGTGGGGGATTGAACCCATGACTCCTGCATCTTTGGTCAGTGTCTTAACCATTGTGCTACACTGCTGCTCCTCCTTGCATGTCAGTGCACCTACTTATGATTTTCATTCCTTAAACTGCACAGTGCTGCCATCAAAAACAGTGCTGTGATCTTGCGGTACCTCATACGGCACCCTATAAAGCGCCCTATAAGCAACATTCTAGGGTGCCTTGGCGGACAGTGCACTTTAAAATGTGCCTTATGGGGCGCCTTATGTTAACACGCTTTGAGAGTGCGTTTGCTAGTAGAGATAATTAAAATAAAAATAAAATGCCTCCTAAAGCAATCTTCCCCATAATAGGTAATTCCTCAGCCAGCCTTCTTCATTGGGCACAGTGGGGGATTGAACCCATGGTCCCTGCACCATTGGTCAGTGTCTTAACCATTTTACTGTGGCTCTGTTCCTGTGCTTGCACATCAGTGTGCCACTTATGCTTTCCGCGCAACTTTCTCATGCGCTAATGTGCGGGGCGCACATTAGCGCATGATTAATCCCGGTTTTGCTTTTTTCTGAATGAAACGCCCACTCCTTATATGGCATCTGCACACTAGCGCGGCGCGCACCCTAATGGGGTTTTAGTAAACATACCCCTTTGTGTAGTTAGGCTCTTTGGTGTCAAAGGTTGTGAATAGCATTATATCATCTCCATCAATTCTGTAGTATACATCGTGTGATTGGATGATATTGCAGATAAGTTGTAGATATAAATAGAAGTGCAGATTATGCAGATCCCTGGGGAACACCCTGAGGTTGAGTGAAAGAGTTAGATTGTTTTCGAAGCAAATCTGTTGGGTGCAGTTGGACAGGTAGTCTTGAAACCATTGTAGAGTAGTACCACCTATGCCCAGGTGTTTCAGGCGTTTGATTAGGATGTTGTAGTTTACAGAGTCAAATGCGGAAGATATATCTAGGAAGATGAGGATGAAAGCATTTGTCATATTGTCGATTTCTGGGGCCTACTGAGATGAGCTGAGGGAAAGAACAGGATGGTGGGCCTGCTCAGAGACAAAATAAGAGTCAGGATGAAGGCAGGGGGAAGTGGGGCCATGTGCAAAAGTCAGGGGTTGAATCGTGAGACAGTGAACAGGGCCATGTGCAAAGAACATAGTCTCTCAATGGTAGGGCTGGCCCTGGGGCCAGCAATAAACATAAGGCCCATGTGGCATAAGGGATCTGAGAATCCCACCCAGACATTTATTTATTTACTTAACAGTTTTTATATACCAGCTTTCTTCGATTCAAGATGGTTTACAATGAACATAGCATAGAAACATAGAAATATGGCCTATCTAGTCTGTCCTTCCATATCAACAACTACAACAGTCCCCTTTTTTCCTTCAGAGATCCTCTGTGTTTGTCCCATGCTTTTTTGAATTCAGTCACTGTCCTCATCTCCACCACCTCCACTGGGAGACTATTCCATGGATCCACCACTCTTTCCGTAAAGAAATATTTCCACAAATCACTCCTGAATTTATCCCCCTTCACCCTCATCCCATGTCCCCTCGTAGCAGAACTTGCTTTCAATTGAAAGAGTCTCTCCCCCTGAACATTTATGCCATGGAGGTATTTAAACATCTCTATCATATCACCTCTATCCCACCTTTCCTCTAAGGTGTACATATTAAGATCCTTAAGTCTGTCCTCGTATGCTTTATAATTAAGACCACTAACCATTTTAGTAGCCACCCTCTGCACCGACTCCATCCTGTTCACAACCTTTTGAAGGAGTAGTCTCCAGAATTGCACACTATACTCCAAATGAGGTCGCACCAAAGACTTATACAGAGGCACTATCACCTCCTTTTTTCTGCTAGCCATTCCTCTCCGTATGCACCCAAGCATCCTTCTAGCTTTTGCTGCCGCCTTTTCTACCTGTTTAGCTACTTTAAGATCATCAGACACAACCACCACCAGGTCCCGCTCTTCTTTAGTGGACAATAATATTTCACCCCCTATACTATATTGCTCCCTTGGATCGCTGCAGCCCAAATCCATGACCTTACATTTTTTAACATTAAATCCCAGCTGCCAGATTCTAGACCATTCTTCAAGCTTAGCTAGATCACTCATCATGTTATCTACACCTTCCTGGGTGTCTACTCTATTGCAGATTTTGGTATCATCCGCAAAAAGGCAAACCTTACCCGACAGCCCTTCCGCTATATCACTAATAAAGATGTTAAAAAGAATCAGACCAAGGACAGATCCCTGGGACACACCACTGGTAACATCCTTCTCCTCAGAGTGAGCCCCATTTACCTGTACTCTTTGTTGCTTCCCACCCAACCAATTTCTAACCCAAGCAGTAACTTTAGAGTCCATCCCTAGGGTGTTTGGTTTGTTTTATAAGTCACCTGTGAAGAACAGTGTCAAAGGTTTACTGAAATCTAAATACACCACATCTAGGGCTCTCCCTCGGTCCAACTCCCTGGTCAACCAGTCAAAGAAATCAATCAGATTCGTCTGACAAGACCTGCCTCTGGTGAATCCATGCTGCCTCGGATCCTGTAATTCACTGGACTGCAGAAACCTTACTATTTTCTCTTTCAGCAGCGTTTCCAATAATTTACTCACCACCGAAGTTAAACTAACCGGCTTGTAGTTTTCAACTACATCCTTACTTACGCTTTTGTTTAAAGGCACCACATGAGCCTCTCTCCAGTCCTTTGGCACCACTCCCGACTCTAAAGAGGCATTGAAAAGGTCAGTCAGTGGAGTTGCTAGAACGTCCCCAAGTTCCCTCAGTATTCTAGGATGTATCCCATCCGGTCCCATCGCTTTGTCTACTTTAAGTTGAGCTAGTTTCTCACGAACACAGTCTTCTGAAAATTGTTCAAGATGTCCCTTGCTTCTGTTCCTGTTTGTGGGCGTTTTCTGAGGTCCTGCTCCTGGTTCTTCTTCTGTGAACACAGAACAGAAATATTTGTTAAGCAATTCCGCTTTATCCTCATCAGCTTCTACATATTCCTCCCCTTCACCCTTGAGTCTGACAATATCACTTTTGCCCTTCCTCTTCTCACTAACATATCTGAAAAATGAATAATATAACACTGTGTCAACTTTTTCACCACTGTTTTACAAGGAACGGAACATTTGAACATGAGTAAATATGGTGAGACAAGAACTTTTGCCATGAGTATATATGGCACAAACGAGAACTATTTACATATTTACAGTTATAGGAGGGGTCGTCAGGGTAATCAGATAGGCGGAGGTATTAAGGGGTGAGTGGAGCAGGGGAATAGTGGGCAATAGGAGCAAAGTTCATTGGAGGGGAGAGTTAAGGTGACAGGGAATAGTGTTCTCGGAAGAGGTGGGTTTTAAGTCTCTTCTGGAATTCAGCATGGTCAGAGCAGTTCCGTAACTGTCCTGGAAGTGCCTTCCATAATGAAGGGGCATAAAGGGAGAAGTTCCTGTTACAGGTGGTTTGCTTGCAGGTTTTCTTTAGTGATGGTATGATCAGAAGGCTTTTGATATTGGTGCGACGCGATCTAGTATTATTGGGATTGGATAGAAGTGATGAAAGGCATGGGGCGGATTCATTATGAATGATTTTATGAATGAGAGTGATTGCTTTAAATTTTCTTCTGTGTAGTATGGGGAGCCAGTGGAGATCATGGAGGATAGAAGTTATGTGTGACCGTCTAGGGTTATTTGTGATTAGCTGGGCTATTGTGTTCTGTGCCATTTGGAGCGGATGTATACAAAGAAGTCCTTTCAAAAAAGTCCCAGAAGTATATACTCACAATTGCAGATCTCTCTCCAGAAGTAGCAGTCCCTTTTTCTAGTCCTTCAATGCAGTAAAATGGGGAGCCAAGACATTTTTCAGATAAGTTCGTGAGAGGAGGAAGGGCAAAGGTGGTATTTTTAGACTCAAAAGTAAAAGGGAGATATATGTAGGAGCTGATGAGGATAAGCAGAATCCTTTAACAAATATTTTTTGCTCACTATTCACAGATAAAGTGCCAACATCAGGACCACAGAGAACATCCACAAATAGGAACAGCAGTGAAGGGGCTCTTGAATGATTTTCAGAAGACTGTTTGTGAAGAACTAGCCAAATTAAAAGTAGACAAAGCTATAGGAGCAGATGGGATACATCAAGTCTATTGAAGGAACTTGGGGAAGTTCTAGTGGCTCCACTGTCTGACCTTTTCAATGCTTCTTTAGAATTGGGAGTTATCCAAGAGGACTGGAGAAATGTACAGGTAGTCCCTTTATACAAAAGTGGAAGTAAGGATGAGGATGAGAACTACAGACTGGTTAGTCTGACCTCTGTGGTGAGTAAATTAATGGAAATGCTGCTAAAACAGAGGATACTGAGGTTTCTGGAGTCCAATGGATTGCAGTATCCAAGGCAGCATGGGTTTACTAGAGGCAAGTCTTGTCAGACAAATCTTATTAATTTCTTTGACTGGGCGACCAGAGAGTTGGACTGAGGGAGAGCCCTTGATGTGGTGTACTTAGTTTTCAGTAAAGCCTTTGACACCGTTCCACACAAATGACTTATAAATAAATTGAGCACCCTAGGGATGGACCCTAAAGTGTCTGATTGGGTTAGAAATTGGTTGAGTGAGAAGCAACAAAGGGTACAGGCAGGGCCGGATTTACGTATACGCCATGTACGCCATGGCGTAGGGCCCACAACCGGCAGGGGCCCACAAAAAATAGAACCAGTTTTTTTTTTTCAACTCGATTAAAAAAAAAACCTGGTGGCTGCCGCCGCGGGGCCCCCTCTGCTGCCGCGGGGGCCCCGTCTACAAGATGGTCGGGTCGGGTCTGGTCGGGTATCGTCTCCCTCCCTCCCGGCTGCGAGAGACGCGAAGATAGAGCGTCTCCTCGCGTCTGTGTTAAGCCCGCAGGGGCTGATGGGATTTCCCATCAGCCCCTGCGGGCTTAACACAGACGCGAGGAGAGGACGCTCTCCCTTCGCGTCTCTCGCAGCCTGCAGCGAGGGAGGGAGAGAGAGACCCGACCGGACCCGACCCGACCGGACCCGACCCGACCAGCTTGTAGACGGGGCCCCCGCGGCAGCAGAGGGGGCCCCGCGGCGGCAGCCACCAGGTTTTTTTTTTAAATTAAATTTTACTTTAGGCCGGGGGGGGGGGGGTAGGAGTCCTACCCCCCCGGCCTAAAGTAAAATTTAATTTTAAAAAAAAACCTGGTGGCTGCCGCGCGGGGCCCCCTCTGCTGCCGCGGGGGCCCCGTCTACAAGCTGGTCGGGTCCGGTCCGGTCGGGTCGGGTCGGGTCCGGTCGGGTCTCTCTCCCTCCCTCCCTCGCTGCAGGCTGCGAGAGATGCGAAGATGCGTCTCTCGCAGCCTGCAGCCTGCAGCGAGGGAGGGAGAGAGACCCGACCGGACCCGACCAGCTTGTAGACGGGGCCCCCGCGGCAGCAGAGGGGGCCCCGCGGCGGCAGCCACCAGGTTTTTTTTTTAAAATTAAATTTTACTTTAGGCCGGGGGGGGTAGGACTGGTAATGGGCTATGGGGGGGGGGTAGGACTGGTAATGGGCTATGGGGGGGGTTAGGACTGGTAATGGGCTATGGGGGGGCTGGGGCTGGAAATGGACTGGGGGGGGTAGGGCTGGCACGGGGCGATCGGGGGGCTGGGGCTGGAAATGGGCTGGGCTGGGGGGGGTTAAGGCTAGAGGTGGGCTGATGGGGTTAGGACTGGTAATGGACTGTGGGCTGTTGGGGGGGGGCTTATAACTGGCAATGGGCTTTAGGGGGGGGGTTTAGACTGGGAATGGGCTGTGGGCTGATGGGGGCTGTCTGGTAATGGGCTATGGGGGGGGCTAGGACTGGAAATGGGCTGGGGGGTTAAGACTGGAGGTGAACTGATGGGGGTAGGACTGGTAATGGGCTGTTGGGGGGGGCTAGAACTGGTAATGGGCTTTGGGGGGGTTAAGACTGGTAATGGGCTGTGGGCTGATGGGGGTTGTCTGGTAATGGGCTATGGGGGGCTAGGACTGGAAATGGGCTGGGGGGTTAAAACTGGATGTGGGATGATGGGGTTAGGACTGGTAATGGGCTGTGGGCTGATGGGGGGGGGGGTAGGACTGGCAATGGTCTATGGGGGGCTGACTGGAAATGGGTTGATGGGGGGTTAGGACTGGAAGTGGGCTGATGGGGGGTTAGGACTGGTAATGGGTTATAGGGGGGGCTTAAACTGAAAATGGGGTGATGGGGGGGTTAAGAAGTGAAAATGGGGTTAGGGGGGGATAAGGACTGTAAGTGGGTGATGGGGGGGCTAGGACTGGAAATGGGCTGATGGATGGCTAGGACTGGAAATGAGCTGATGCAGGGACTAGAAGGGAATGGATGCTGGGTGAGGCTGGAACTAGAAGGGAGCTGATGTTGGGGGAGGATTAGAATGGGATGGGGCTGGAAGAGTAAAATGGAGAAGGGAAAAATATTTTGTGTGGGAGGGATAAAAAATCTACAATTGGCCGGGTATTGGGAGAGTAAGTGGGGATTGAGGATGGAGGGGTAATATTTGAGTGGATGAAATAGGAATGAGGAAAGAGCAAAAGGAGAAAGATTAGTATGTTAAAGCAGATGTAGAGAGAGAATGGAAAAAAATCTAGAAGAGAGAAGAAAGGACAAATGGACAGCAGACGATGGAGAGTTAGCAGAAGACACGAAGAAAGAAACCAGAAGAAAGTGGCTGGAGCAATTGCAGCTGAAAAAAATGCACAAAAGGTAGAAAAATATCTCTTTATTGTTGAATTTATTAATTGGAATATGTCAGCTCTGGTAAATGTGCATCATTAACATCTGTGCTTTGTTTAGTACAAGAGCAAATTAATGTATTGTTTTATTTCTACAGTGTTGTACATTCCAAGTTTGGCTTTTGGGATTCCCAGTTTAATTATTGTCTTCCTATTTCTAAATTGTGATTACTTGTTTGGTGATGGTCTATGTTCTGCATGTGTAACTGAGCTGAGGTGTTCTGTTTATATAATTCCTATTTGACATTGCCACTTGTTCTCTTTCCCCAGTAGGTCATGTATTGTTGTTCTCTGAAATGTATTGGTTTAATATTTGCAGTGTTGCCTTTTGATTGGTAGAGTATGGTGCTTTGTGAGTCCCTGGTAGTGCTGTTAGGATACGGCGGGTTTACTATGGGCAGTGTTTGTAGTAGTTCCTAATGTGTCTGGCAGTTGGCACTGGATTATAGTAATGTAGAAATCTTTTAGTCTTTCTTTATCCATACACTCATTAAGAGGCACGTTTACTAAAAAGTTAGTATATGGTAACATTATGCAAATATTTATGCAAATGAGGCCCCTTATGCAAATGAGGTCCGCACCCCCCTTGGGCCGCCCCTGCTGGGGGCCCACAATTTTTGTTGGCGTAGGGCCTCACTCAAGGTAAATCCGGCCCTGGGTACAGGTAATCAGAGCTTACTCTGAGGAAAAAGATGTAGGCAGTGGTGTACCGCAGGAATTTGTCTTTGGTCCGATTCTTGCAAAAGGGCTGAGGGGTAAGTTTTGCCTCTTTGCAGATGATACCAAAATCTGCAATACAGTAGACACCCAGGAAGGCATAAATATGATCTTTTTTTTTTTTAATTCTTTATTTTCGTTTTATAACAACAAAGGAAAGGAAGACATACAGCTAAAAGACAAATACAGAACGTGTAATACATACACCAAAGTAAACCCCTACCACCCCCCTCCCCCCAATAAATATGATCTTTTTAAGCTTGAAGAATGATCAAGAATTTGGCAGCTGAGATGTAATGCTAAAAAATGCAGGGTCATGCATTTGGACTGCAAAAATCCAAGGAAGCGGTACAGTATAAGGGGTGAAGTATTTCTGTTCATGAAAGAAGAGCAGGAACTGGGTGTGATTGCTTCTGAGGATGTTAAGGTGGCTAAACAGGTAGAAAAGAATATGGTGAAAGTCAGGATGCTTATGTACATAAGAAGAGTAATGGCCAGCAAGAAGGAAGAGGTGATAGTGCCTCTATATAAGTATTTAGTGAGACCTCATTTAGAGTATTGTGTGCAGTTCTGGAGATCACACATTCAAAAGGATATAAACAGGATGGAGTCTTTGCAGAGGGTGGTTACCAAAATGGTCAGTGGACTTCATCATATGGCATATGGGGACAGACTTAAAGATCTCAATATGTATATTTTAGAGGAAAGGTGGGAGAACTGAAAGTGGACAAGGCCATGGGACTGGATCAAAGTATGTTGAAGGAGCTCAGGGAAGTTTTGGCAGGATCTTTAAAAAATATATTTAATAGATACCAGGATACTAGGGAGGTACCGCGGGACTGGAGAAGCACTAACGTGGTCCCTCTTCACAAATGTGGCAACAGAGAATAGGTGACAAACTACAGTTGATAAGCCTTACCTTAGTGGTGGAGATGCTGCTGAAAGAAAGGATTGTGGCTTTTCTGGAAGCCAATGGGTTGCAAGATCTGAGGCAACATTTCTTTACCAAGGGAAGATCATGCCAAACAAATCTGATTGATTTCTTTGAGTGGGTGACCAGAGAACTAGATCAAGGGTATGCAATGGATGGGGTCTACTTAGATTACTGCAAAGCCTTTGATACTGTTCCTTATAGGAAGCTTGTGAATAAACTGAGCTGCCTGGGGATGAATCCCAAGGTGGTAAACTGGATGTCTTTGTCGGTGATATTTGCCAAAGGGTTAAAAGGAAATGTTTGCCTTTTTGCAGATGACACGAAGATTTGCAATAGAGTAGACACTTCAGGGAGAGTAGACACAGTGGCGTTCCTAGTACCTTTTCTACCTGGGAGAAGTGCCCCCCTGCATATGGCACTGTTCTGTGGCATGGTATGCACCCCCACCCTATACTTTGAATGTAGCGTAGCAATCATACCTGCAAGATAAGAGCCTTGCTGCACTGTCTACAATATAGGCTGGCTCTTCTCCTGGCTGATGTCTCACCATTGTGAGATTTATGCCGGGAGAGAAGAGCTGGCCTAAAGTGGAGACAGCACAGCAAGTCACCCATCTTGGTTTGTTTGCCTTGCTGCCTCCAAAGTGTGGTCCTGGTGGGGGTACATCCCCTCCTGGCTGGCACCTGGGGCCGCACCCACCACCCCGTCCTTGGTACACCACTGAGTAGACAACATGAGAAAAGATCTACAAAAATTAGAAGAACGGTCTAATACCTGGTAATTGAGATTTAATAAAAGAAGTGCAGAGTGATGCACTTGCCATGCAGAAACCCAAGGAGCTCTATATGATACGGGATGATAGGCTGATGTATATGGACCAAGAGAGGGACTTTGGAGTGAAAGTGTCTGAGGATCTCAAGGTGGCAAAGCAGTGTGACAAGGCAGTGGCCAAACCCAGAAGGATGTAAGACTGCATACAGAAAGGAATAGCCAGCAGGAACAAGGAGATATTGGTGCCCCTATACAGATCATTGATGCGGCATCACTTGGAGTACTGTGTTCAGTTTTGGAGATCTACTTTACAAAGGACATAGAAAGACTTGAAATGGTTCAAAGGAAGGTGACCGAAATGATTTGGGGTTTATACCAGAAAGTATATGAGAAACGTCTTAAAGACCTAAATATGAATACCCTAGAGCAGGGTTTATCAGCCAAGTCCTCAAGACATATCTAACCACCACATTTTCAGGATAACCACCATAAATATGCATGAGAGAGATCTGCATACAATAGAGGCAGTGCATGCAAATCTATCTCGTGAATATTGAGGTGGTTATCCTGAAAACCTGACTGGCTAGGTGTGATCTGAAGACTGTGTTGAGAACCTCTGCCCTAGAGGAGAAAAGGGACAGAGGAGTTATGATATGGACGATTAAATGCTTAAAGGGTATTAATGACCCAACAAATCTTTTTCATGGAAAGGGTAGTGAATGCCTGGAATGCCCTCCTGAAGAAGGTGATGGGAGCAAAAACAGTGACAGAATTCAAAAAGGCATTGGACAAAGAGGATCACTATGGGGTATGTTTACTAAAGCACGGTAACGTAGCAGCGGCTATGCTAACATGCGATAACATTACCAAATGTAACGTTAATGCACGCTAACGTTACCAAATGCAACGTTAGCGCACATTAACGTCTCCGGAAGCGTTGTCCCGCAGAGAGTGGAGAGAGGGTGGAGAGAAGGGGTCAATGGGTGGGGAGTGGGCGGGGAGAGGCTCCTGCTACACTAACATGGTGAACTGAAGGGCCGAACATTACCGCAAGTGAAAAACCTGTCGTTAGATGCACATTTGCAGGAGAGAGAAACCATTTCAGTGTCAGCAATGTAAAGCATAGGCAGGGAGCCCAAAAAAAGTGATAGTACTACATGTGCAGCAACAGCAAAGTGCCCAGGTATGAAAGGGCACTATGGTGATACTGCAAATGGGGCATAGGGGGCTGTAGGAGGGACATACAGTGGGGCAGCTAGGGCTAAGCAGATGCCTAGGTGGCACATAGGAGCGCAAAATCTGGAAAGCAGCAAGACAGCAACTGACCAAGGTCAAACATGCCCACGAGTCTGTGTCTCACAGTGTCCCATCCAGGTGACATTACCCAGCAGGTAACCCAAAGGTCACATAACATTGGCAGGCGGTGCCATGGGGAAGCGTGGGTGTCTATGTAGGCACCCCTACCCCAGACCCACACCCTAGGCAGCCGCCTACCTGCACACTGGATGGCCTGGGACTGAGCACCATCAGCATATGGGCATGCTGGCATGGTGGGGGAGGGATGCTGGTGGTGGAGGGGGCAGTGGCAGCTGCCCACAGCAGACCAAGGCCAAGCCCTGTTCACGTGGGTGGTGTGCAGTGCAACAGACAAGGTCTGTCTGCTGAACAGTCATGGTATCCCCAGGGACCAACCTACTTTTGTGGCAACAGTATGGGGCAGTACACACAGCCAGTGTGTCCTGGGGCAGAAGATCACAACTTCAAGTCCCAGCTGTGGCCCCTGCAGACCATATCCCTACATTTTACCCTACATAGCACATACAACATAAACATGTGCACTCCCTAGAGCATCGGCCAACAGGGGCACAAACACCCATACCCACAGGCTCCACTATCCAAAAGCCTCATAGAGAGTTAGGCTGTTGAGCCCGGCACAGAGCAACACTTACCACCAAAGCACTACTACTAGCACCTGCATACCTTAGCAATGCCTGCACTGTGCTCAGGACTAGTGTGGCGGGCAGGGCTGCCAATCACCCCTATCTGAACAATGCTGAAATAGGAGTGGGAGTGTGTGTATGTCTATCCATTGTTTTGTGGCCGCCCACTCCTCACTGGGCCCACAATGCTTACACTGTGGTTGCCCAGAACACATATGTTACGTCCTCACCTGCAGTAATGTATGTATCATCTGTAACCAATGTCAATGCGGTTACAATGTGGTCAACACATGATTGTCCAATGGGTGGATTTCCCAGGTTACACAATGCCTAAATTGGGACAGACATTGCTATACTATGTCCCTTACTATGAATGGTTAGGGACCGACCCCCATGTACCTGTTCAGACCTTTCAGTATTCCCTTTAGGCAACCTTTGCTGTATCTGTGGCCTCCTATGGCTATGTTGACCCACATTTGATCTAAGAACAAGGCCCCGCAACCCCCTGAGGCTGGCCCCGCATGTGCTGGGTCGTTAGCTGTAAGTGGAATGCATAACTCAGACCTACCTGCCAGTGGATGGGCTGTGTCCAGCGCTAGGGACAGTCCGTGCAGGTATACTGGGCCAATACGTTCTGCCAGCTGCTGCTTCAGGTGTGTCAGGCCAGGCCCGATGGGTCCGCCCCCACCAGTGCCCATAGCGTGCAATCTCTCGGCCATCATTTGGGCATGGACCCCACGTTTTATATCATTAAATCTTTTGCGGAGGCTGTCCAGGTCTCTGTGTGGGCCCCCTGCCTCTGCCACAGCCTCCTGGACCTCCTCCCACACCAGGGTCCATGTACTTAGCGGGGTTCTTGAGCTGAGCCACCCATATAGCACCTCGTAGTTTTCAAGGACAGTGGCCAGCAGGATATCATTCTCCTGCTGGCTGAATCTAAGGGCCCTCTTCCTCTCCTCCGCGGGCACCGGCTTCCTCCTACGCTTCACACCTGGTGGCCTCTCAGGCTGCTCCTGCGTGGGCTGGGACCCACATGATGGCCCTGCCACCTCCACCTCGGGCTCACGCATCCCTGCTGCCTCTGGGGACTGCTGGCCAGGTCTACCCCACCCTCCCCTCCTGTTGTCTCCTCTCTCTGCATATCCCTGCTCTGACTGTCATTTCCCTGCCTATCACACATCTCTCGCCTGCTCTGCACCTCGTCTGCTCTACACCTCGCCCGCTCTACACCTCGCCCGCTCTACACCTTGCCTACTCTACACCTCGCCTGCTCTGCACCTTGCCTGCTCTGTACCTCACCTAATCTACACCTCATCTGCTCTACATCTCACCTACTCTACGCCCTTGGCCTGCAGCGCATGTGCTGGACTATTTATGCTTTTGTGGGTGCGGCATTGGATGTGTTGCGCATGCACGTGATGCTGCACACATTGTACATGCATATAGCGTGTTTGCATGCACATTGCGCATGCACAGGGCATGTCCATACATGCCGTGCACTGAACTGCACATTGCGCATGTGCTGTGCATGTACCAGTGCATGCCATGCACATGCACCATGCACGGTTCCATGCATGGTGCTGCACACATTGAGTATGCGCAGGGCAGGGCCCGTATAAACGTGGCAGGTGCATGTGTTTTGCTCGCGTAGGGCAGCTTAGGGCACATCCATCTGCACTGTCCGCGGAACCATGCTTGGTGTATGCACACAGTACATACTGGTACGTGCACAGCACATGCGCAACGTGCGGTTCCGCACATGGGGCGTGCTGGTATGCACACAATGTATGCGCAACATGCGGTTCCACGCACGGCATGTGCTGGTATGCGTACAGTGCATGCGCAACATGCGGTTCCATTCATGGCACATATGGAAATGCCCTGCGCATGCACAACATGTGCGCAAAAATCCTACTCGCATGCGCAACATGCGCAGCATCACGCGCTACGGATGTGGAACTCTTTCTACAGGTTTGTTGTGTTTTCTCTGATTATTTGCCACTCCCCACACCTTATTAAGCCTCTGTCTCTGCTCTATCTGCTGTCCATGATGGCAGACTTTGTCGTTGCTGCATGTGCTATGTTGGAGGGTGAGCTGGAGCTGCGGGTGCCTGAAGAGGGAGATGGTGTTCATGGGGCTGTGGCACAGGATATGGGTGCAGTCCCGCTGCAACACAGACCTGCAACTGTCGAGGCTCCGCATGCCGGGGCAGTGCCGGCACCACGCAGGAGGCATGCCGAGGTGAGTCTTCACCAGCCTCACCTCTACAGGCCCAGGGTCCAGTTCCCGGACATGCATGAGGACCAGGTCATCTCCCTCTACTGGCTGAGCACAGGGGCTATTAGGGAGCTCTATGAGGATCTAAGACCAGACCTCGAGCCCCTGACTGGCCGGTCAAAAGCCATACTGGGGTTGGTCAAGCTCCTGACTGCACCACATTTCTTTGCCTCTGTCTGTTTCCAGTCATCTGTGGCCACAGTTAGTGGGATGAGCCAGCCCACCTTCTCATGCTGTCTCCACCAGGTACTGAGGGCCATGGTCAGCCAGGTGAGGAATTACATTGCAATTCCTGACAATAGGCAACAGTGGGGGACCCTGAGCCAGGCCTTTGTACAGGTTGCAGGGATACGACACGTGATGGGAGCTATTGATTGCACACATGTTGCCCTGGTCCCACCCAGAGACAGGGAGGCAGTGTTCCCCAACTGCAAACACTACCATTCCCTGAATGTGTAGGTTGTATGTGATGCAAATATGCGTATTCTGAATGTTCCTAGGTTCGCAGGGTCCACCCATGACTCCTATATCCTGCATCACTCGGCACTATTCCAACAATTTGAGGGCAGATGATATGAGGACTGTGTCCTGCTGGGTGGGTATTTGTCATCTGGGACATGCACATGATGTTCATCTAAGTAACCATATGCGCACATGTCTGTCTTTGCGGTGTGTCCCTAGTTGTTTGTGTCATCTGTGTGTATGTGCTAACGTGGGGGGGGAGGGGGAGGTTGTTGGATTTGCTGCCATATCTTTTTTCCTGTGGTACTGTGTGTTGTGAGCAAATTCACTTTTGACCATTTTGGTCATTTAACATTGTCTTATTTGTGTTGATACGTTACAACTTCACTGATCTCCAATTGTGCACAGACAGGCCGTATGCTACTGGTGGCATGCTCACCTTGTCATACTGAGTGTGTGTGTGTGTTTTTGGCATGTCTGTGTACTGATACACTGTGCAGCCATTTTGTATTATCATGTGCTTCAATGTGTCTGTACACCTGTGGAGTGGTGGTGACTGTGCTATCTCTACCTTACTGCTCTTGACCTTGTGAACATTGTGCATGTGTCCTAAATGCCGTGCACTGAACCACACATTGCGCATGTGCTGTGCATGTACCAGTGCATGCCATGCGCATGTGCCATGCAGGGTTCCACGCATGGTGCTGCGCGCATTGAGTATGCGCAGGGCAGGACCCGTATAAATGTGGCAGGTGCATGTGTTTTGCTCGCAGGGCAGCATAGGGCACATCCATCTGCACTGTTCCACTCTTGTGTGCTGACAGACCACTGCGCATCAGCATTTCTGTTTTACAGTTGTCGCCATACTGTGGACATGTGGCAGCAATGGCTGGACATGGGGAAATGGTGATTCAACACATTTCAATGACATCTTCTGCCTTTACTATGATATCTTGTGGCCTTTGCCTGCCTCAGACAGTCCCTAGCAGACAGTTGCTGCACACACATGGTAGGTTGCACCTTGGATCTTTTGTGACCAACATCTACCTTCACATGTTTGTGTTTTGCTGTTTGTTTCATGGAGCTTTTCTGTGGGGTCTCTCTGCACCAACGCTGATGGACATGAGGTGGACCTCTGAGCTGCCTGTGTGACATGGGCATGGACATGACCATGTCCATATGATACCCTCATCTGCGGTGCCATTTTCAAATGTCCCCAACATGCACTGTGTTCTGTATTGTGATCATGTAATGTTTGCATGTCTGACGTTTCATTACGTACATATTGATGTTTGACTCCCTGCAATGTGCCCTGATGTTGTGTACAGCATACCATGATGGTGTTTCTCCTTCTTTTAACACAGGGCACAGGACACACACAGCAAATCTACTACACTGCATATGCAGTCACCATCACCCACCTGTTGGAGGACACAGCAACACCATGCAACAATCCCTGAGAGATGGTGCATAGAATACTTAACCTATGCGAGTGGGACACATGCCTATGATGGACATTATTGTTGGACTGCTACTTTGAACATAACAGGGATGACCAGCACACCATTGCTGCCATGCTCTGGCTTGGTGTCATGTTCATCGCAGGAGACACACATCACCTTTGCAATACTGTGGCACATTGAGCTGTCACTCTTGACTATGCATGCCCAAGAATTCACAGACAGTCTTAATAGGCCATGTAGGGTTGCAGATGCCATTTGCACTGTGGACACTGTGTACTGGTCCCTACATGTGCAGCAGGAACTCACATACTCACTGTATGTTGTACATCCATCTGACATTGTGTTCGTGTGTGTGGCCCCTGTGTGTGACCTGCACCTCAGGATATCTTTATCTGTTAGGATCAACAGGAGCATATAGCCATGCATGTGGAATGGGGGAACATTGTGTAGGTCCTCTTCTATTTGTCTGGCTACCCTGCACTTGGACATGACACGCTATTTGCCACCACACCACTTTGCTGCGCCCCAACATCTTGGATTGCTGCTTGCCCTCACCAGGGGTGTTACAGTGCATTTGGGACAGCACTGTGTCATGGTTCAAAGTACACGGTGCATGTGCATGTGACTGAATATGTTGGTACACCAGTGCATGTGGTGGTGTGGATTATGTGTGGGTTACTGCCCCATGTTTGACCTTTCTTTCTACCTCTATGTATATGTTATTGTGTTTGGTTACTGTCCAGATGTGACACTCCACATTGATTTACACACAAGTCATTGCATGTCTGCACAGTCCTATTTATCCCCTAACGTTCCGCCACTCACATTGCATCGGTACCTTTGCAGTGTGGCAGTGTGAGTGTCCATTTTGTTCCTTCATTTGTGCATTCCATGTACCGTGACATATGTGTGGGGATCCTGTATCCACAGCATCACTATTGCAGTAGACCTTCTGCATATTGCTATCTCTGCATGTCTGTGAGGTTCTGCTTTGTTTATTCTCTGGGAACATGTGCATCTTGTACCTGTTACCATGTCCTCATTTTGCATTTTGGCAATATGTTTTGACCCATTTGTGCTGCTTTGATTGGTATAATAAAGCAGTATCTGACAACTGTTACGTATATATATCTGTCTGTACACTTGCTGACATTTTGCTGTGTAATGCTTTCTCAGGTTTGTGCGTCCTGTATTGGCAGGCAGATATGTTTTTGGGGAAAATTCATGACTGATGTGTGTTGGGTCCTCATCATGCACCACCTACTGTCTACATGCATGCATATGTGACTACGGCATTTGGAGTGTGAAGCTGCATGGGGGGGGGGGCTACTGCACAGTACACACCATGCAGCTCCTGCACATTATCTGTCCTGCTCATCATCTGTAGATAGCCCGGTGACTTTTGTGTGATTTGTGGGTTGCTGCCCTGTTCAATGTAATTTCAGTTTCTTCAATGTAAGCTGCATTGATATCATGAAAGGCGGTATATACGAAATGTTAAATAAATAACCTAACTAAAAATAAATTTTGAATGCACATTTGTCTTTGCTGCTGCTTGACCACACTGACAAACATATTTAGTGATTTACTGCTGATGTACATGGTCCACCTATGCTCACATCCTTGTACGTTGGCAGCTGTCTATGTGCCAGCCGTCTGCCACCTCAAAGGGTGCTACGGGTTTCCATACACACATTCCCTTTGAAGGAACATATTTGCATTGTGCTTGCTGTGGTTGTTTGGGATAGTGGTTACTGATGTGCATTGGAGCACCATAGGTTGCAGGCTTGAGTCCCACATGTTCCTTT
Source organism: Ichthyophis bannanicus (assembly GCA_033557465.1). NCBI lineage: Eukaryota > Metazoa > Chordata > Amphibia > Gymnophiona > Ichthyophiidae > Ichthyophis > Ichthyophis bannanicus. The sequence goes on from CM066031.1 coordinate 1,609,845,374, forward strand.
CCTTTTTTTTTCTCTTGTGTTCTGCTTACCTGACCATGACATGGCTTCAGCTTTGTCACTTCTCCACACACCCTTCCATCTCTTCACTGTGCACCAGTGTGCACTCTATGCAGCCTATCTGTTGCATATTAACTTGCATATAGCTCTTTCTTTGTACAGTCCATGTGAGCAGTTGGCTTAGGGGATTGGTATTGCTGTTGGTGAGTCAGTCTAGGCCACATCAGTGTGCAAGTTCAAGTCTCACATGCTCCACTTCTGTCCTGTTCCCCATTTTGGCCTGATCCATATACCATCCACACAGCTGTCCCCTCAGCCCACCCCTGATGCCCTTTCTGTTTAGGTTCTTTGCTCTTTTGCATGCTGTTTCCACTACATAACATTTCATGGTGTGTGTGCATGTGTTTATATCTGGCTCTCGTCACAATTACAGACTGTGATATGAGCTGTAGATGGCTGTTCTGCATGTACGTTGCATCATGGATACTGTTGGGGTTGCCGTATCCTGGCACACAGCAGGCATTTTGTGTGGTGCCCTGCAGTGTTTTGTATGCAGCCATTGCTGTGACACTTGCCATGGAGGTGTAGCCTACTGGTTTGTGCACTGACTTTCTGGCTAGTGGCCATGGGTTCAATTCCTCTTTGTTCTCCTTTTTTTATGCCTGTGCTATACAACTACCTGTCATTCCTTTAACAGTCATATCTCCACAGATCTGTGCTGCCAGCACATAATACCCTCATCATAGTTGCCAACCATCCTTCTGTCCGTCTTTCTGTGTCTGTCAGCTGTGTAGCATCCCATCTTCATGTGCAGGCTGCTACCCCATGTCCTGCACTGGTACCCTTTTCTGCATTGCGGCTCTTCATGCTTGCCTCTCCTGTGTCTGCTCTGCATGGCACTGCTACTCCTCTGTCCTATCATTGCACTTATTTTGCCACCTCTACCTACACTGGTGGACACGTATTCCCATCCTCTGCCACCCACTGTCATTGTAGCACTTTACATTGCCAACACCCTGTGCATCGGTACAGCTGGCTTTGATATGTTGGTCCACTTTACTAGCTGCCACATAGGCTGCACGCAGATTTGGCAGATCCATCAGCTCCCACCTCTACATCCTTCTATCACTTGTCCATTGCCTTTCCTTGGTGCTCTGTGCAGTGTTAGGGTTACATCTGTTTTTTGGCCTTACATTTCATGCTTGTCAACTTGGGGCACCTTACTGCCCTTGGGCACCTTATCTTGGGTCACCTTAACATCCTTAGGGCACCTTTTACGGCACCTTAGGTTAAGGTACCTTATAAGGCACCTTATAAAGTGCCTTATAGGGTGCCTTAACCTAAGGCGCCTTTTAGGGTGCCTTAGGATAGGGCGCCGTATAAGGCACCCCATAGCGTACCTTATGAAGTGCCTTGTCAGACTTGTAATGTGCTTTCTTGGTCAGCTTTAATGTGCAATGTCCTGTTAACGTGCGCTAACTGGCCAAGGCGCCCTTTAACGCATGTTAAACGGCCTTTGCTACCTTAATGCCGGTATGCCCACTTCCTTAAATGGCATTGCTCATATTTCCGCTGCATTTACCGCTGGTAACATTACTGCGCTTTAGTAAACATACCCCCATATAGCAAGAGGATGGCATCAAAACAAATGTATATAACTTCATAAACAGATGAGGTAACTTGCCGGAATGGTAGGTAAAACCTTAAGCAACGGCATAGAGGGTGAGTAAACTACATAGAGCAGCAGGTGCAGCTCTACAACTCTAATCACCTTACTGGGCATACTAGATGGACCACACTGATTTTTATCTGCTGTCATTTATAAAATTATCCCAGGAGTTGCTCACATAAAAGAATGCATGATGACAGAAAAGTGAGTGCTTTAACATGACCTATGTGTAGGCATATTCTGGGAAGGAGTTTGGGTGGAATGCAGGGAAGTTTGCTGAAAGCCTGCCTCATTGTCTCTACTCCTTTTCTCCCGCCATTCTCTGAAGTTCAATCTGGCTCTGCCAGCACCACAGGAGAGTTTAAAAAATAAAAAATAAGAAGACGCATGATTTAAACTGTCCTGTGGTATCAGCAGAGCTGGAGAAATCTGTGTTGCCAACCTTGTTAGCGTCCCTAATTTCTGTAAGCATTTCATCATCTGTTTATTCTGATCAGGTGGATAACAGTACACCCCCACTGCTATTCCCTTACCTTTCTCACATAAAATTCCTATTCATAAAGATTCTACAGTACACTTTGAAAATACAAGGAAAACCAACGTTATAGAGAGCAATGGTTGGAGGAAAAACCTGGCTAGCACAAAGAGTGCAGTGGCAATAGCAAAAGTGAAAATATAAGACTCCAGGTGGTAGATGATAACCAAGAAAGCTGCATCAACCCACCAAAACATAAATCACAGAGCAAGGCAGCAAAAAGAGCAGTAACCCCCCCCCCACCCCCCAGGCATAAAAAGAGGGTAAAAGGCACCCACAAAGATGCAAAGCAGAAGAAGGAAAAAGATTGCCCAAAAGCAGAAAAAAGGGTGGCATGAACCACAAAAATCAGCAAAGGAAGGACAAAGGGCAGCAGATAGGTAGGGCCTGAAAACAGTGCCAAAAGAATAATGCAAATAAGTTTTTCTTTTTATTTACTTTGTTTTGTTTCATGTTCTTATTTTTTTGTCATTTCTTTTCTTTTTCGGTTTTACGATGTGGACCCACTGTAAAGAAGCTAGCAGATCAAGGAGAGGCTGTGCGGGCAGCGGTGAGAGTAGCACTAGCTGAAATCCAGCAGAGGTACAGAACATGGGAACAGGAAAGCAGAAGCGTCAGCAGAGTGAGACTGGCACCATCAACAGATAGAGACTTGTTATTTCTTTCCTTTTATTTATTATTTTTTCTTTTATGTTTTTGCATAGAGATCTAAACAGGTACCCACTGGAAATGAGCTTCAGCCCAGAGAGAGTGCACTAGGAACTGTCAAAAAGAAAGTGTGACACTGAAGGCACAGAGTGTGAGGCAACTGCCTTTTGGAAGAGCTCTGCACCCATTCCTTTAACCTGTCACAGGAAAATAGAGAAAAAAACAAACATGGGAAGGTTTGTCTTTAGAAGCATTAGCTTTCCCTTCAACTCTGATGAGAGCTGTGAATGATGGGGACCCACAATATCCCCTGCCATGGAGAATATATGCTCACTGGGCACACTGACGGACAGAAACTGTTGGACAATGTTGGCTGGGTCTGACCACACTGCAAACCTCTGTACCCAATATGGAAAGGGATTTGTGACCATGGCTTCGGTGGCTTCTCCAAGGAGGTGTGTCATTGAAATTTGTCCAGGAATCTGACTTTGTGGCATACTGATATCTGCTGAGTTTTGTTGTAGCTAGGGTTTCTGTCACCAAAGATTTTCATATGGTGGGTCTCATCGACCACTGGCACACAAAGGTAATTGCATTCTGCATACCATAAATCCTCAAGTACTTTAAAATGCCTCCACACCTTTGAGTTTTAGAAGACTTCCCCTCAACTTCCTTGGCTGGTGCTGCTGCTATTGCTGCGGCTGCTGCTAGACCTGGAGTTGAGAACAGAAGAGAGGATGAAAAGTCAGCAGCATCCTTCCCATTTTCTACTGTCTCCTCTGTTTGTGGGATGTTTTTGGCCCTGGTACTGCCACTATCACTTCCTACCTCCTCAACACTTAGCACACTAACAACAATGTCAGACATTAAACTTTCAGGATCTGATGATTCCGATGCAAATCCATCTCAGGAAGATCCCTGAGATGCTGTGTCTATCAAGACCTACAGCATACACGTAGCAGGGAATAGGGTATGCTCTGTAGCCTTTACCTGCTGTTTGTCTTTTATCCACCCCACCCCACCATGCACTTTCTCAAACTTCCTTTTCCCCTTTGTATAGATAGGGCTGGACACTGGCTTTTTTACAGTTGCACTGGAAGCCACAGCTCTTCCTATTCTCCTCTCTTTGGTTTTGTTGGTGGACTGGCCATAGTCATACCCTGGGTACAGCCTGTCCCTTCCTCCATACTTGTGTCACCGCAGGTCTCACTTGCTGTCACTTCTTTCCTTGTATGATGATTTGCACACCTACCCTTCTCAAGCACTATGAAGGAAATCAGAGCTGCATGGAATGGGGACTGCCTCTCTTTTGTGTGTCTTTATTACAGCACTCCTCCACACAGTAGCACTTTGGAATTTGGAAGTACTGTAACTCCAACTAGTATGTCTCAGATATTTCCACTGGGACCCTTAGAAGAATCTGGCATAGCCCCTTGAGTCCCCTCCCTACTGCTGCTGCTGTTGTTCCACTCACTTGGGAAAAGACTTTGATCTGACTGCTAATAGCGTCAGACTAGATCGTGAGCTCTATGGAACAGGGGCTCTTCCATCCAGTAATACTTTGAAATTTGGCAGTACTGTAATCCCAACTAGAATTTCTCAGATATTTCTGATGAGATCTCCTGAAAAGCCTGACATAACCCCTTTGGCATCCTGTGTCCTGCCCTCTCTACTGCTGCTGCTGTTTTACTCATTTGGGGTAAGATTTTGGAATTCTCTTAGCTAGCGAGCTTTGACATTTCAAAAAAAAAAAAAAATCCTATAGGCAATTTAGCTATTTTCTTCTACTATACCTTACTTCTTCTGGGTTATGACTTTTCTGTATAGTCAACAAGTAAGAAAGATTGTTACAAAAAAATAATTTCTCTGTGTGCAAAACTGTGAGATAGATATTGTAAACCTTTTTTTGCCACTCTTTATCCTCCTTCCACAACTCCATTTCCCTTTGTCTGGTCCGTCTGTGCTCCTCCATGGCTACAATGCACAACTGCTACCAACACTCATAAACTAGGGAACTAAACATTTTTAAGCACTGATAAACTGTAAGCCCATCTTTCTCTAGCCTCCTCATCATTTTGCTGATCCCTTCCCCCCCCCCCTTCCTCAAGAGACTCCTTCCATCCAAGACCAGCCAGCAGTACCTACAACTTGAAAAAAACAAACAGCAGCATTTTTCTCTGCTTGCAACAGAGGAACCATGCTGTCTGCAAGATTTTTTTCCTTCTTTCTTTAGGTGCAGGTCACTAACTGAGCAGAATGCAATAATGCTTCTGCCTGGTTATTGATTGTTACCATCTCCGCTCCTCCCCCAAATGCCCCTGACACACCCCAATGCTAATCAGTTAGCACTGGGGCATTTTAAGGAGAAGGGTAGGGATATTCAGTGGCACTAATCATGTTAGTGCCGTTGAATATCCCAGATAGCATCATTTACCTGGTTTACGGGGCTGTAGACTGTGTAAATGCCTTCCGAATATTGGGCCCGATATGACTAAACTCAAAATCAGAGTAGTGAGTGCAGGAAGACTAAGGAATAGACAGATGGAAGAAATTTGCTGTGGAGCATGAAATGAGTTGTTTTTTTGTTTTTTTGCTACAGAGCCAATGTGATCATGAAAAGACAAAGAGGCATCTAGAGTGATGCCAAGCTATTTAAAGAAAGTGGTTAATGGAATGAAGACAGTGTCTTAACATGGGAAAAATTCTGGAAGCTGAGGAAGATCCTGTAAGCTGTATAGCAAGTGTCTTTTGGATGCTGAGTTTAAGTAAGTTGACCTTTAACCAGAAAGCTATCTGAGAGAGACAATTATTGATATGTGACAGAACTGACTTGGTGGGATGGGTATGAAAATAGAGAAGGATGTAATCGGCATAATAGTACGCAACCTGAATAATGGCGATAAATGGAAAAATGAAGATATTGATAACTGCAGGACAAGAACAGAACCCTGAGGAACTCCACAGGTGAGGGACTGAGCCTGAGAAGGAGGAACCGAGTGAGAATGAAAAGAACAATCAGTAAGAAAAGAGTAGAACCAGTGTAAAACCATGCCATGAAGACTGATATCATAGAGACAAGGACAAAGAAGAGAATGACTGACCAGGTCAAAAGCTGAGGAGAGATCAAGAGAGACAGCCAGAGACATTACCCTGGTAGAAGGAATAATGCACTTCTCTGAAAAGAGATGCAAGGATAGTTTCTGTGCTATGGAAACCTGATTGGTAGGGGTGAAGTGTGCTCATTTTAATGAGATGATTGTTGAGTTGAAAAAAGATAATTTTTTCCAAAATTTTTGAAAGGAAAGGAATATTGGAGACTAGAAAATAACTGGCAGTGGAGGTTTTATCAAGAAGAAAGGACAACTCCAGAGACAAGGCTGTTACTGACAATAGATAAGGCAAGAACGAGGAGGGAAGAGGATGACGAAGGCATGTAGTTTTCTTGGAAGAATTAATTACTTTAGTTAGCTGGTACAGTGAGATGTATCTGAACCAATTTGTGTGACATTGCTGACTAGGGCCCTCATTCTCGAACGTGGGTTGCAGGACGTGCAACTCCACAATCCGCCTAGACCTTATTCCCCCACTCATTCTCCCCATAGGTCCTGTGCCTCAGGATGAGGAGAGCCGGTGGGGGGGGGGGGGTGGGAGGGGGCTGCGCAGGGACAAGCCAGACTGGCAGGACGTATAGGGCCAATTAAGATCATGGCCCTGTACATTCTGCTGGGCCTGCTGGGGTGTGCTGCTTGTACCACTTCAGAGGTGGTATAAGCAGCATTTTGTGTTCTATCAGGGTGGGGAGCCACCCCTGGGGCCAGGGCAAGGTGGGGGTGGTCCCTGCCATCTGATCCAGGCCGCGGGAGGCCATCCTTGGGTCTGGCAGTAGGGAAAAGGGGTGCCAGGAACACAGATGTCTGGGGCTCCTGTGTGAAGGACATCCCCACAGGCAGAGGGGGCATGTTTTGTTTCTGCAGATCAGAATCGGGTCTTAATAGTCCCATCTTCAGTGGGGACATCCGGATGGCCTGGACATCCCCCTCTCAAAATGGGTCTCCAAGTGACCTGCTGCTGGAGGAAGGGGAGAGCAAAGTTTAAGGGGAAAAATAAAAAGCCCCACATTAGCCGTGTTCAATTTCAGACAGTGATGGGCATCCAGGAATTAATGTTGGGCAAGCAGACTGAGATTCTGGCCTTGATTCTGTTGGGAAATTTGATTTAAAGTCTGCCTTGGGTCTGCTTATATATGTATATATTGGCTTTGTATGACTGAACTCTTGCCTGGTGAAACTACACAGGAGGATGGATGGCACAGAAGACAAGAAGACAGATAAGAAGACAATAGCTATATGAGAGTATATGCTTGCCATAAGAAAATGGATGCGGCCTGTTATGGAGGATTCTGGGAAACCATATTCTGGATAGGAATATGCAGAATATTGGGCCTAGTAATTAATATCAGCAAAAAGTGCAGGTCAAGCAAAGAATTCAAACTAATGAGCACAAAATACTCTCTGCCTTGTTTCAATTAGTGCCAAGAAGAAGGAAAACTACAGGAAGGGTCAAAGGTCACAGGCCATGCATAGATAAACAGACCTAAAAGCAAATCCAGATGTATAGAGGTCACAGGCCATGCATAAATGAACAGATCCAAGAGCAGGTCCAGATGTACAAATGTAAGGAGATTCTCCCCTGGGAAAAGTGTTGTAGGATCCTGAGGCCCTGCTGACACTCAAGAATGTATGATGGATTCACTGAGGCTAATTTGAAGCAGACATTTGAGACGGGGAGAAATGTATATAAGGTGGTTATTTTGGAGGAAGGGTGGGCAGTATTTTCTCCCCCTTCACAGAGAGAGAAAGTACTGTCTGCCATTTCTATAGACAGACCTTGCTGTTCTGCATGATGCTGGAAATAAAAGTCTTTGTAGATAAAGCAACTGCTGTCTAAGTAATTCTTTGATTGGTGATATTTGGGCAACCGTTGTGGGAACCAGAAGCCACAATTATTGGTGCCGAAGCCCCTCTAAATTTTCTAAATTGCCCAAGGACTCCTCTGACTGCAGTTTTATTTGTCAGAGGGACTACCTCCTGTTTTTCACAGAAAACAAAAAACAGGGGATGAGAATACCTTCTCATTAGGAGAAGAGGATTCCTTCTGCTGGTACAGAAGATGGGAATACCGCTCTGAGTGACGTCGAGAGAGATTTTGATACCCTAGGATGACTCTATTGGTGAGTGTTCAGTTTCCCTGTCTGTATGAAAGGACAGAAGACTTGCCCGGGTTCGAGTGGTGGGTAAGTATGTAATTAATATTTTGTTATGTAAGAGAACTGTTATAGTGTCTCTGTATTTAGTTGTAACATTCGGGAATGATTAGGGAAAGGAAATTTTGCCCAGACATTAGGTCTCTGTCTTTCTGGGATTGATTGGTGTACGCTTGAGACTGTACATATCATTGATATGAAGCGAGTGTGTGTCTTTATCCACGTTTCCATACCTCCGCGAGGGGATTGGCTGGGTTTAGATGAAGCGCAAGAGTTGTATGTTTATATGAGTCCTGGATTAAGTAATTTCGTGCCTTTGTTAACTATGAGGTTTGGATTTCCACCTAAAAGCGAAATTACGCGCGCCTCTGTATATAAGGAGGTTCAATTTGCTATTCGTAAAAGGCGAAATTAATTGCCCCTGTCCCCAAACAGTGAAAACACCAGGTTTACAGATTTTAGAAAGAGGGACAGCTAAGGAGAATATTTATAGAAAAACGGGGATGATCCCCTTATCTGGGATGCTCACAGACCAGAGAGGGTGACAATTAGATCTATTGAAGAATAGTTTTCTAAGTATCTTTTTGAAATGAATTACTTTACAAGTTCTAGATCAAGGTGAATGATGGAGCTGACTGCAGCTGCATTAAATAACCAGGGGGGAGTGGGTCTAGTTCAGTTTCAGTATTCTGATCAGATAGGCTGTTAGGTATAATGCATTTAACTCTGTCCTGTGTTTTTTTTTAGTTTTGGTCTTTAGTAAACACTGTCCTGTCATTACTGGCTACTCCAGTAGATTTTATGGTCCCTGGAGCTGAACTAATTAGAATTATTTGCTTAAGTTTAACTAAGTGTGGAATTCCTGGAGAGCGTATATGTTTGCTTTTATTTTCTTTCACAATATTCATGTGCTTGTAAGACGCCCCAGCCTCTGGAGAGGGTAATACCGTTGGTCCGGAGTCCCTGGAACGCAAGTGACAAGTGGTGTTTGTTTATCTGTCTCTATTCTTCCAAGTCTTTCCTGTCTTCTTTAGAACATTGAAAACAACGAAAAAATCTTCTAAGGTCTGCTTTAGTAATTGATGTGCTGAGACAGCTAGTTTTTTTTTTTCCTGTCTGTCTGAGTTTATATTGTAACATGGAATGGATTTTCTGAGTTAATGGATTAGGATCGGAATGTATTGTACACTGAAGTGAGAATCTTAGAAGCAGACCGCACAGATAATTGACAGTGTTTTATTCTGAACTGCCAGCTATTGTGTGCAGTGATCTGACTGGTAGAAAAACAAAGAAAAATAGTTTATAGTTACAAGTACAGCCTGAAAATTTCAAATTGTTTCTTCTTCCTCTGTGCATATTTGTGTGCAGTAAATAAGTCTAAGTTTTATTTTTTAAATTTGGGATCTGAGTATATCCTGGTTAAGAAAAATTTGTCTGCTGTTTTCTGTGTGTCAGAAGATTAAATAGCTCTGCCTGGGTCTGTGATAGGTCATAGGGCAGCTGTACACAATGCGGAACGAATTGCTATGAATGTGTTACTTTTTGAGAAGCTTATTTTGATTTTTCTAAAAAAAATGTGGAAGATCCTAATTAACCAGAGATTAATAAAAATCGTAGTGATGCTCAGAAATTCTGTTTAATTAGTTTTGACTCAGTGATGCAAGCTCAGTTTTGTCATGTTCTTATGACTTTACAAATTCAAGATCAACTGATAAAGAGAAAAGATTACAGCTGGATTTTGTAACCAAGGAAAATAGCTCTAAAAGAAAATCCGTTTAAGAAAATATGTAACCATGTGATGCAAAGATGTTTAGTTAGTATTACATTGTTGGAGAAAATCCTTATATAAGATTATGAAGAAAATACTTTTTACTTGTTTTTTTTTTTTTTAAAAAAAGGTCCTGAGTTTTTCAAGCTGAAAGGTATATTGCTTTTTTTGGGATTTCCCAAGGGGGAATGCTTTAATGAAGTCTCTCAGGAAAGCCTCTCTACTCTGATCAGATGGGCTGCTGTGCTTAAGTGCTCCCAGATGTTAGATCAAACAATCAAGGCATGAAATTGGAGAATCTGTTTGTTGTCCTTTGCCCTTCAGAGTGGGGGTTTGACAACCCTGACAGGACAATGCTATTTGGAAATGATTTGAATACCGAGTGAATGAGAAGTTATATTTTTGGTTTTGACCAAGCAAAATTAAAAGTAAAACAGAATTGTTCATAAATTACAGAAACCCAAAAGAGCTGTAACTAAGTTTTATTTTAACATTTGTTTAAAGGACAGAAAGAGAGATCTACTGTTTAGTTTGCAGTTCCGTTTGACACCAGTCTCATTCAATTTAAAATGTGAAAAGGAGTGTTTGTATTCTTAAGCTCAGTGCTAATGACTAATGACTAAGGACAGTAACATGGGAGTTGTTGAATTTTAGGATAAATTCATCTGTTTTTCTGTATTTGAATTTTATATGTTGGGGTCCAGAGAAAACACAGTGTACTTTGTTTTGAAAGATTTTTTAAGTTTCAATTTTAGGAATACACTATATTGTAGCACTATGACATACAAATTTACTTTAGTTTACACACTTGCAGAACAAATTTGGTGAAAAATGGAGCTTAGTTCCCAGAAAAATATGAGAATATTTGTAAAGTTATTTACACATAAAATAATAACATTAAGTTGAATTGATTAGACAAAGTCTCCTACAGCACAGAGGTTTGTTTTTTTTAACATGTCTGTCTAGTTCTGTTATCCATTTGCATTTCTTGAGATAGCATACCGGTAAGGTGAAGCTAGCCCAAGCACTGCTTTGAAGTCTCCCTTGACATGCAAAAGTATTAGTGTAATGAAAGACTCAGGATAATTATTTTGCCTTGTTCAGCACTTTCACTGAGAACAGTATATACAATAGATTCTAGTCATATGTGAGAGAGAGACATGTGGCTGTCATGTTAAAAGTCATGATTTGTCCTATTACGACTGCCGTTATAAAATGTTACAAAAATATTTTTATACTGTAGGGAATTTATTCAGATTGTTTAAGACAATTGCTATTTTGAATGAGCACATATGTCCATTTTTGAACCATACCAATTAAGTTGGTGAGAAAAAAAAAAGGACACTGTTTCCTCATGTTGTTATATTCATTAAGAAGAATCCAAGTTTATATTTTCTATATACTATTTGTTTACCACAATACTAAGTTTCTAACAATTGTTTGATGTTCTTAGCATGCCAATTGAGAGGTGGTACTCTGATGGACATTAAACTGATGAAGGTTATTTAAAGTGACATATCTGTCTAATGAACATGTAAACAAATTTTATTCAACTATGCTGTCTCCAGAATCTTTAATTCAGGAAGTCATTTAAGCCCCAACACATACTCAACAATTTGAAATAGACACCTGGAGACAGGCTAGGTGCATTTTGCACCCTGATATGCTTTGGAACATCCACACTGGCCATGTGGTACTTCCAGATGCTTTTTGCCTCATTTTGCCTTTGTATGTACTGGCCAGACATGCAGGGGTAAAAAAGAGGGATGATTTGATGACAAAATTTTCACAAATAAAAATTGAAGTAATTCTGAAACTTGCCAAACTTGCAGAATATGTGCATGCAACTTGTCTAATTTATTAATATGTAAAGATCAGTTAAGGGTATGGTGGAGTATTTCCTGCCAGCAAATAAATTTTCAGTGATGGAGAGACAAGAAGTTTATCAAACTGAGAGACACAGTTGATACCATATGAGATAGTTATGATCTTAAGTAAATGTGGATGAAATGATGTTTATCACATTGCATTGTCTCATTGTAAAATCTAATCTAGAATATTTAGTCTTTTCATTTAATATTGGATGCTGCTCTTCTGAATGGGACCTGGAACCATGTCACCAATTGAAATCCAGAGATTCGAGCAGAGGGAATTGGCCAGAGTCCAGATGGAGCAGACCATCCCGAGAAATCCGAACTACACACCACAGAAATGTGTGAGGGAGTCCCTATCTGCATCAGTGTGTCACATTGAAAAAGGGCCAAGATATCCACCTATGAGAATGAGAGATTCTACTTTTGAGAAAAAACGAACTTACACTTAAACTTCAGTGAAAAGTGAAGACCAAATTATTTGAAAATAGGAAAAGACTATTAAGACTGATTGGGACTTTTGGGAAAATCTACAAGCCATTTGGGCTACAGCAATTGCAATACCCACACCAGCTCAAGTTTTGCTGTAACATTTTCAAAGCTTTCTTCATCACTTTGTTGAATATTTGATGTGTTCAGTATTATTGCAAGCTGTATGTCTTCCATTCTCTTAGAATGTTGCCTGCTGGTATTCCGGACTCGGAGGAGGCCTAACAGGTTTTTTTTATAACTCATTTAAGTATTGCTGTGTTTGGTATTCTTGCCTGCTGTATTTTTCCTATTTTATTAGGATGCTGTAAAAGAATGATATTGCAAGGTACAGTACCAAAAGCTGCCCCTTCATAATCCCTCTTTGTCTCAAATGGTTATTGTTATCAATGCCCCTTAGTGGGATTACTTTTGCCCCTCCACATAAAAAGAAAAAGGAATAGAAAAAGTGGAGAATGTTGGGAAATTTGATTTAAAGTCTGCCTTGGGTCTGCTTATATATGTATATATTGGCTTTGTATGACTGAACTCTTGCCTGGTGAAACTACACAGGAGGATGGATGGCACAGAAGACAAGAAGACAGACAAGAAGACAATAGCTATATGAGAGTATATGCTTGCCATAAGAAAATGGATGCGGCCTGTTATGGAGGATTCTGGGAAACCATATTCTGGATAGGAATATGCAGAATATTGGGCCTAGTAATTAATATCAGCAAAAAGTGCAGGTCAAGCAAATAATTCAAACTAATGAGCACAAAATACTCTCTGCCTGGTTTCAATTAGTGCCAAGAAGAAGGAAAACTACAGGAAGGGTCAAAGGTCACAGGCCATGCATAGATAAACAGACCTAAAAGCAAATCCAGATGTATAGAGGTCACAGGCCATGCATAAATGAACAGATCCAAGAGCAGGTCCAGATGTACAAATGTAAGGAGATTCTCCCCTGGGAAAAGTGTTGTAGGATCCTGAGGCCCTGCTGACACTCAAGAATGTATGATGGATTCACTGAGGCTAATTTGAAGCAGACATTTGAGACGGGGAGAAATGTATATAAGGTGGTTATTTTGGAGGAAGGGTGGGCAGTATTTTCTCCCCCTTCACAGAGAGAGAAAGTACTGTCTGTCATTTCTATAGACAGACCTTGCTGTTCTGCATGATGCTGGAAATAAAAGTCTTTGTAGATAAAGCAACTGCTGTCTAAGTAATTCTTTGATTGGTGATATTTGGGCAACCGTTGTGGGAACCAGAAGCCACAATTCCTAGAGAGATTTCTGATGCAGAGAGGTAAATCTGAGAGTCATTGTCAAAAGGGAATGAATATAGAGGAAGAAAAGAAAAGGTCCCAAGACAGAGTGCAAAGGTGTATTTACTGAAAGTAGGATGCCAGCAGAGGAGGATCCACCAGCGCACACATTAACATTGTGATGAGAGAATGAAGAAGAAAGACAAGAAAAAAAGAGAGCACAAAATCCAAATGAGAATAGCGTATCGAGGAGAACATGGTGATCAGTGTCAATATCGAGGAGAACATGGTGATCAGTGTCAAAAGCAGCAAATAGGTCAAGAAGAATAAGAACATAACTTAAGAATATAATATATACAATCTCATATTTCAGTTCTTTCAGCACCCTGGGATGCATTCCATCCAGTCCAGGTGCTTTGCTGTTCTTTAGTTTGTCAACTAGCTCTATTACAGCTTTACGATTTATCAAGGTTTGTTTCAATTCCTCTGATACATTACCTTTAAATATCATTTCCAGCATGGATAAGTTTCCTATATCATCTTCACTAAAGCTTGAAGCAAAAAAATGATTCAGTCTCTGTTATGGCCTTGTTCTCTCTCGGTGCACCTTTTACCCCTCCGTCATCTAATGGTCCAACTGACTTCCTCACAGGTATTTTGCTATAAATATACTTGGAACGGTTTTTATTATGAGGTTTTGCTCCATGGCAAGCTTATTTTCAAAGTTTTTCTTTGCCTGCATTATCAATGCCTTACATTTAACTTGCCAATACTTATGCTTTTTCCTGTTTTTATAATTTAGCTTTTTTTTCCATTTTCTGAAAGAATCTCTATTAGCTATAACAGCCTCTCTGACCTCACCTTTAAGACATGTTGTCTGTTGTTTGGCCTTTTTTAATCTTATTTTTAATTAAATTTTACAATAAAACAAGAACCTTGGATAAAAAACTGTATATAGCATATTTCATGTAAATAGTTCTTGTATATAGTTCAGCCCCTGTTATCCAAGTTTATATTCCTGTTCGATGTAAAACCAAACAGAATGTGTGTATTGGTCACTTTGTTATACTGTAAACCGCGCTGATACCGAATAGTGCGGTATATAAGCAACTGTAATAAATAAATAAATAAATAAAAATTAAAAAAATATCACAATCCATCATGCACATGCAAAAAATAAGCACAAAAGAACATAAAGCAATCAATAGCATGTCAGTGTGCTAGCAGTCCACAATAGAACAATAAAGAAAAGGGAGGATTCAAGAACAGTATGCACTGTAGGAGAATGGTTACAAACAAAGAAAAATATTAAAAAGAAAAAGTAGGATGTAGGAACTCCCTCCCTGAGGAACTAAGAGCACAAAGGGTCCTCAAGGACTTCCGAAAATCCCTCAAAACCCACCTATTCAGGGTCTCATTTGAACAAAGACCTTAACTCCCAACCCATTGCAGCCTTGCTGACTCAGCCACCATGTACCACTACTTCAGGTCTGGGGCACCCCCCCCCAGAATTTATGTATGTCTTGACACCTCTATTAAATGTTCACCCCTTGTTACATCCCTACCACTTTGATTGAAGGAAAAGGTGGTATACAAAACTGGCCAAATAAATAAATTCAACTTATAAAGCCCACAATTTTTTTATACTGCTTTATCATTTCTGTCAAAGCAGTTTGCAGTGTAACTTAAACTTGGCAATGTATATTAAACAGGGTCATTAATAACTTGGATTTTTCTGAGGCAATGGAGGGTTAAGTGACTTGCACAAGGTCACAAGGAATGCTAGTGGGAAATGAACACTGGTCTCTTGGCTCCCAAGCCAGTGCTCTAACCATTTGCTTACTTCTCCATCCCTATGCCATAAGGGGAATTCACAATAGCTTAGCATCTAAGAAAAAAATGCAGTTGAGCTGGCATGAAGAAATGAAAAATCTTATTTTGATACTCCAGTACACATTTACAAGGAAATCTCAACTGGAAACTTGCACCTAAAGCTAAAACCGCAGAACGGAGTTCCGGAAATATTTTCCTCCTAGACTGAGTCCACTTGGATACACCTGGAAAGATCTGTACTCTACCCCCCAAAAAACCCCCATCAGTTTATTTTTTAAAATTCATTCATAATTATGCTTCCTTATCCTGTAGATATACAAAAGATACCAACAAAGTTGCCCGGGCTTCAACCACCTCTGTAGACTGCTCTAACAACTCAGACGGGTTCCCCAAGTTCAAGGAGTCAGAAGGCACCTCTATCTGAGAGGTATGAGCTTCCTGCAAAGCGTCCTTACCAATCACTGAGGGGAGGAAATAAATCGTTTGAAGAGGAGGGATCCCAGACTTGGGATAGTTAAACAGCTTCTTAAGGAACCAAATGAACAGATCCCTAGGGGAGCACAAAGAAAGTTGTGGAAAAGTCAGTAAACAAAGATTTAAGTTTCTCTGTTGATTTTCCAAGTTTTCAATTGTATGCTGGAAAACCAAACCATCCTTAGCTGGGACCCCTAGCCTTCTTTTTTAAAGCATGGAATGCATTTGGTCTGAGATCCCAAAATAGTATTTTTAAATAACGTCCAGGTCTGTTGCAAACTCTTAGGGGTATGTTTACTAAACCGTCTTAATGTCACCGGCGCTAGTTGTAGCGCTAACGTGAAAAATCCCATATGAGGAAGTGGGCATTCCGGCATTAAGCCATGTATCGCGCGATAGAGGGCGCCTTGCTGTTTCCGTGTGATAGTGTGTGGTGCTGCACGTTTGCGTGCCATAAGCCTAAGTATATAGATGCACTGCAGCAATAGCTACAGAGGTGTAGTACACTGGTTAATACAATACTTGCCGAGACAGTGGTTATGAGTTTGGTTTCTCTGGGTGCACACAATATGGCAGTCTGAGACAATTCCTTTTAATGCGTGTAATGGACACAGCTGAACAGTGTGTGCTGCCAACAGAAAATCCCACGCTGCAGTGCAGTAACCTGATGTGCATATTAGGGCGCCCACCCCAAGGCGCCCTATGATGTGCCGTAGTTTGCCACCCTCCAAGGCACCATATAAGGCGCCCCAAGAGCTGGTGCAAACTAAGGTGCATCGAAAGATGCCCAAAGGAGGGCAAGGTGATGCCTGAAAAGGTGGCCAGTATCAGTAAGGAGTCCCAAGTTGAATAGCACAAAATGTATGGTCCAAACACAGATGTAACCCTACCACTGCACAGAGTACCAAGGAAAGCCAAACAACAACATCTGGAGGGTATCACATGGTGGAGGGTATCACATGGACCCGTCAAATCTGCGTGCAGCTCATGTGGCAGCTGGAAAAGTGCAGAAACATATCGGAGGCAGCTGGACCGATGCATAGGGTGATGGTGATGTAAAATGCCAACATGAGAGTGTATGGCAGAGGATGCGAATATGTGTCCACCAGAGCAGGTGGAGGTGGCAGCATAACAGGAGGACAGAGGAGTATCAGTGCCATGCTGAGCATACACACGAGAGGCAATCATGAAGAGCCGCAATGCAGAAAAGGGTCACAGCGCAGGACATGGGGCGGTACTCCGCACATTAGGGCATGATGCCACACAGCTGGCAGAGACAGACGGACAGAAGGATGCTTGGCAACTGTGATGAGGCTATAATGTGCTGCCACACACATCTGCACAGATATGACTGTTAGAGGAAGGAAAAATAGATGTGTATGACAAGCAGAAAAAGCAAGAACACACAGGAATCAAACCCATAACCACTGGCTGCAAAGTCAGTGTACTAACCACTGTGCTATGCCTCTATGATATCCTTCATAGCAATGGCTGGCCACACAAAAACTGCAGGACACCGCATCAACGATCTTCTGTGCATACTGGGGCAGGGTAAAAGCACAGGCAAGGCACTGTATAGGGCACCATAGGTCACACAAATGAGGTGAGGGTGGTCTGTGTGCTAAACACTGATCTCCGATATATGTCTGCTTGACACAGCCACAAAAGGGAGTTGTGCTGCACATTATGACTAAAGGAGGCCCTCTGTGGGAATGAACCCATGACCACTAGCACATAAGTTAATGCAAAAACTGGTATGCCTACCCCACCAATGTGAGTCAAACAGCAAAGGCTGCATACAGCAACACTGCATGGCCCTACACCAAAAGCCTGCTGTGTGCCTGGAAAAGGCAATCCCAACAGTAACCATGATGTAATGCACATGTAGAAGAGCTGCGCACAGCGCATATCACAGTCTGCAATTGGGACGAGAGCCACATATACACAAATGCACACACACAATAAAGTGTTAGGCAGTCGAAACAGCATGCAAAAGAGCAAGGAAAAGGAACCCAAATGGCAGCAGGGGATGCTGTATGTAGCAGGGCAAAATGGGGAAAAGTACTGAAAAGGAGCATGTTGAAATTGAACTTGCAAACAGAAGCTGGGACAGATCAGCTCAACAACAGCAATAACAGTCACCCAAGCATACCAGCCACATGGACAGCACAAAAGAGCAGCCATATGCAATAGCTAATATGAGGCACATAGGCTGCAGAAAGGGCACACTGTGCTGTACAAAGAAGCGATGGAAGGGTGTAAAGGAGAGCTGATGAAGCTGCAGCTAGCTCAAGGTCAGGTTAGCACAGCACAAGGTAAAAGGAAAAGCATTTGGGAATCAAACCTGCACCTATGGTGCTCCAATGTATGTCGGTAACCACTATCCCAAACCACCACTACAGGGACCATGCAAATATGTTCCATAAAGGGAATGTGTTTATGGGAACCCATAACACCCTGATGTGGCAGACAGCTGCCACTGTACAAGGATGTGAGCACAGGTGGGCCATGTACATCACCAGTAAATCAAGAAATATGTGCGTCAGTGTGTTGAATCAGCAGGAGAAACAAATGTGCGTTAAAGACATATATTTTATTTTGGAAAGTTACTGGACATATCGTATATACTGTGTGTCATGATATGAAGCTAGTTGTGTTACAGTGAACAAACTGAAACCACATTGAGTA
This sequence comes from Ichthyophis bannanicus, assembly GCA_033557465.1. Lineage (NCBI taxonomy): Eukaryota > Metazoa > Chordata > Amphibia > Gymnophiona > Ichthyophiidae > Ichthyophis > Ichthyophis bannanicus. The sequence continues at coordinate 1,609,863,855 of CM066031.1, forward strand.
GGCCAGCTACCCACATGTCGTGTACAAGTCACTGCCCCCCCCCCCACAGATGATGAGCAATACAGATAATATGCATTAGGTGCGTGGTGTGTACTATGCAGTATCCCCACACCCCCCACATGCTGCTGCATGCCCCAAATGTCATTTTCACATATGTGTGCATGTAGACAGTAGGCAGGGCATGATGACAGCCCAATGCACACCAGTTATGAAGGTATAACCAAAACATATCTGCCCTCAAAAAAAAGGTGGCACAAACTTGCCAAAGTATACATATCAAAATCTCTGCACCTGCACACACACATACATATATACACGTCACAGATGTTGCGTAATGCGTAATATAGCAAATAAAGTGCCATATACATCCAAAACAACACTGTGCAAATGCCAAATCCGGATATGGTAACAGGTACAAGAGGAACATGATCCCAGATAATACAGAAAATGCAAACTATCACACATACAGAGATAACCCTATGCAGAGGGCCTGCTGCAATGTGTGTTGTGAAGACAGTATGCGTATACATATGACACGGCACATGGAATGAACCCATGAAGGATGAACACGCACACACTGCCACACTGCCAAATAACTGGTGCAATGTGAGTCCCAGAATGTCATGAGATAAAGAAGACTCTGAAGACATGCATTGCTATGTCTGTAAATCAATGTAGAGCGGCACGTCTGTACACTAACCAAACACACTAATCTGTACATAGAGGTTGAAATAAATGTCAAACATGGCCCAGTAACCGGCACAGAAGCCACACTGCCACATGCCCTGGTGTACCAACATATTTAGTCACATGCACCTGGAACATGTACGGTAAACAATGACACAGTGATGCCCCACATGCACTGTAGCACACATGGTGATGGCAAATATCAACCAAAGATGTTGGCGCACATCAAAGTGGTGTGGTGGTAAATACTGTGTCATGCTCAACTGCAGGGTAGCCCCACAAATACCAGAGGACCTATACAATGTCACCCCTGTGCCACACACATGGCTGTGTGCTCTTGGTGAACTAAACAGATGAGGATATCCTGCGGTGCAGGTCACCCACATAGGCAACATACAGTAACACAATGTCATATGGATGTACAACATGCAGCAAGTATGTCAGTCCCTGCTGCACACGTAGGGGCCTGTACACAGTGTCCTTAGCACAAATAGCCTCTGCAAACCAACATGTCCCGTGAAGACTGTCCGTGAATCCCTGGGCCTGCATACGCAAGTGGTACATCACAATCTGCCACAGCACACAAAAGGTCATGTATGTCCCCTGCGATGAACCCCACACCCAGCCAGAGCACGGCAGCAATGTTGTGTAGGACAAGCCGCCTATGTCCAGTGTAGCAGTCCAACATCAATGTCCATCATAGGCATGTGGGCCACACGTTGAAGTCAGCCATCCTATGCCACCATATCCCAGGGACAGCTGCATGGTCCTGTTGTGATTTACAGACACTTGGGTGATGGTGCCTGCAGATGCAGTGTAGTTGATGTGCAGTGTGTGTGCTCTGCCCTGTATCAGAAGAAGGAGAAACACTTGCACAGAACACCAGGAAACATTGCAGGTAGGCAGACAGCAATATTTATTTATTATTTATTTACATTCTCTTATATACTGCGCTAGAATGCAATGCCAGACATGCAAACATGAAATCAGCACAACACATAACACAGTGCATGTTGTTGAAATGTGGCCATTGAACTATAAATGAAGGTGTCCTATGGATATGTCCATGCACATGTCACACAGGTGCCTCACTGCTGCACCCCATGTCCATCAGCATTGGTGCATAGTGACCTCACAGGATAACTCCCTGAAAAAAACAACAAAATGCAAGCATAGAATGGATGATGTTTATTCCAAAACATCCAAGATGCAACCTACCGTCTGTCTGCAGAAAGTGTCTGCTAGGGACTGTCTGATGCAGGAAAAAGCAACACCACGTCACAGTGAATACAGAAGATGCCAGAGGAACGTATAGAACCACCATATCCCCGTCTCCAGCTGCAGTCGGCACATGTCCAAATCAGGGTGTCATCTGTGATACTGAAATGCTGATGGATAGTGTTCTGAGGGCACACAAGAGATAGGTCAGGTCACAACATAAAAGAGATACGCACAATGTATACATGGTCAACAGCAGTAGGTTACAGATAGCAGAGTATTAGATAAACTATCTAACTATTAGATAAACTGAAGAGTAGCAGATCACCTGGGCTAGATGGTATACATCCAAGGGTGTTGAAAGAACTGAAATATAATATTGCAGACCTGCTATTAGTAATTTGTGAACTATCATTAAAATCATCTCTAATACCTGAAGATTGGAGGATCGCCAATGTAACACCAATTTTTAAAAAGGGTTCCAAGGGTGATCTGGGAAACTACAGACTGGTGAGCTTGACGTCAGTACCGGGAAAAATGGTAGAAACCATCATAAAGAATAAAATTACTCAGCAGGTAGATAGTCATGGCTTAATGGGAGACAGCCAACATGGCTTTAGACAAGGAAGATCTTGTCTTACTAATTTGTTATATTTCTTTGAAGGTGTGAATAAACAGGTGGACAAAGGTGAGTCAGTTGGTATAGTGTATCTGGACTTTCAGAAAGCCTTTGACAAGGTCCCTCATCAGAGACTTTTGGCAAAACTAAAGAGTCATGGGATAGGAGGCAGTGTACTACTGTGGATCAGGAACTGGTTAAAAGATAGAAAACAGAGGGTAGGGCTAAATGGCCAATTTTCCCAATGGAAAAAGGTGAATAGTGGTGTACCCCAGGGATCTGTGCTGGGTCCGCTGCTTTTTGACATATTCATAAATGACCTGGAAGGTGGAATAACGAGTGAGGTTATCAAATTTGCAGATGACACAAAGCTATTTAAAGTTGCTAAAACCCAAGAGGATTGTGGAAAATTTCAAGAGGATCTTGATAAATTGGAAGACTGGGCATCAAAATGGCAGATGAAATTTAATGTGGACAAGTGCAAAGTTATGCACCTAGGGAAGAACCACCCAAACTAAGATTACATGATGCAAAGTTCCACATTAGGAACCACCACCCAGGAAAAAGATTTAGGTGTCATTGTGGATAACATGTTAAAACCCTCGGCCCAGTGTGCAGCAGCGGCCAAGAGAACAAATAGAATGCTAGGTATCATAAGGAAAGGAATGGAAAATAAAACAAAATATATTATAATGCCTCTATATCGTTCCATGGTGAGACCGCACCTTGAATATTGTATGCAATTCTGGTCGCCATATCTTAAAAAGGATATAGCGATATTAGAAAAGGTTCAGAGAAGAGCCACCAAAATGGTAAAGGGGATGGAAGAATACTCCTATGAAGAAAGGCTAAAAAGGTTAGGGCTCTTTAACCTGGAAAAGAGACAGCTGAGGGGAGATATGATAGAAGTCTATAAATTATTGAACGGAGTGGAACGGGTAAACGTAGATCGATTGTTTACATTATCAGAATATAGAAAGACTAGGGGACATGCAATGAAGCTACAGGGTAAACTATTTAAGACTAATAAAAGAAAACATTTTTTCACTCAACCTGTAATCATACTCTGGAATTTGTTACCGGAGGATGTAGTAAAGGCTGTTAGTGTAGCTGGGTTTAAAAAAGGTTTGGACAAGTTCCTGGAGGAAAGGTCCATAAACCATTATTAAGAAGGGACCCAGGATATCAATGCTTGACCCAGTACAAGCATTGTGGAACCTGTGTCTTTTGGGGAAACTGCTAGGTACGTATGACCTAGATTGGCCACTATTGGAAACAGGATACAGGGCTTGATGGACCTTGGTCTGACCCAGTATGCCATATCTTATGTTATGTTGTTATGTTGTTATGTTCTTATGAGTCCTCAACCCTCCACAGGTGTTAAAATACCACCCACCACATGATAATACAAACTGTATGTACCCTTACACACCCATGCTAGAAAAACACACACACACACACACACACACACTCACACACACACAGTATGTTAAGGTGAGCATGCCACCAGTAGCAAACGGCCTGTCTGTGGAAACTTGAGATCAGTGGAGATAGCTCCTGGCCAAAGCAATGCTACACAGCATTTGGCTGATGTTACAGTGTCACAGAGGGGTGTACGTGTGGCCCACCACCAGAACACCTAGGACATGTGGACATACGCAGCTCTCTGGGATGTGTTCCAGAAAACGTGCTGGAGCAGATGAGCTGGGCAGGAACACATGTGCCTGTGTATGACAACAATAACTTATGGGGTATGGGGTGCAGACCAAAGAGGTGAACCACAACATATGTGCATTGTACAGATGACCTCAGACATGATCTGTGGCTGACTGTCCCCACACACCATGTACCTGTATGTCCATCTATCCATTCGCCTGCACGTTGAGTGGGGTACAGACATCTGCCAGTGAATCACAGCACCAGGGAGGTCACACAACATATCCTGTCAAGGGATAAACACACCAGAAACATATATATGTCATGTTTGAGCTGTGTAACACACACAGCACCATCACATCATCACCCCTCCTGCCCCCCCAAATCCGTTTCAGTCTAGGTTTTGTCCATTACACTGTACAGAATTGCCCCTGCCAAATTCCCCAATGACATGTTAATGCTAAAATAAAAGGGCCTGTACCCCATATGACCCATTTCATCACCTCTCTGCTTCCCCAGACACTGCTGACCACACCCATCACCCTGATATACTGTCCCTCGCATGTCCACACTGCCTCCGTACCAACCCCCTGCACCCCATATCTCACCCATCACACCTTCAGTGTGTGTTGTGATGGTCCCACGTCCCCTGCGTGCCTGCATCCATATGCTGGAACACAGGGATATGTCCTGTGTCTGCATGTTCCAGAGCTCCATACCAAATGCTGTGTTGGGGCTATCTGATCCCCTGCTGCTCAGTGCCAACTGTATGCTGATGAGTGCCAAATATATCCCAACATCCCTGAACAGCCCCTGCCAATCCAGACCCTGAGCTATGTTTGCGTGTCTGACAATGCAGGCCTGATGTATCCACGCTGCCTGAAATGGAACCTGGCCATGACCCAACATCTAAGCTCTCTCTGTAAACCCTGCCCCCATATTAGGTGTCTGTGTCTAGGTTGCAACACATTGCAGCACATTGATACGCAATGTACAGGTTGTCTGTGACCCCTCCCTCTCCTCCCCCACACATATACATCATGCAGCTAGGACATGCAATGTCATTCCAGATAACATGAGCAATATCCCCCCCATCCTCCCTTAACACACAACTAAAATGTGAATGCACCCCTCAGTCACCCCCCTGATCTGCTAACTGTAACCTACACCTTGCTGTTATCCCCTTGAATCAGCTGTGTCTGCCCCACACCAACCAACACGCCGCTGCATGGCAAATCATCTGCCGGCTGCGCCATGACCATAATACTGCTACTGTCAAATCACCTCAGTTTCTCACAATCCGTGTATGCATCCAGGTATAGGTTACACCGCTGAGCAAATGATGCAGTACCTGTGTGTGTACTCTGTACCTCCCCTCCAGAATATTAACTCCTGCCAATACTACTACCACTGAGCATGTACATATTGTTGCCAGTCGTACACAGCGCTGTACACAAACATGTAACGCACAGTCTGTGCCAATCAGTGTATGTTATGTGACCAATGCGCCAATATCCCCTATTGTGGCATCCACACGTCTAGGCAATTGGTGCTACCTACATCCCGCTTTCCTACTGCTGACCACACACCACACTCCGTGTACTATGCTGCACCCACAGCTGCAACCAACAACCTGTGTGTGATCGCCAGCCACTGTCCCCAATCCCCAACCAAGTTCCTGTGTACGGTAACATACCCACCTAGGGCAGGCAATCCAGTCTCATCTGACCCCCGTGCATCCGCAGTTATCCCATAAACACCCTGCCTGTGTTTCCCCTGGACTATTATGAATGCTCTGATGGGAAGGGAATGTCCCCCATATGTTTGTGTAGTGTTGCGTATGACTGGTATGGCTATACAAATGTTCAACAGTAGTAGTAGTACATATGTCTAGATACCAATGTAATATCCAACATATGTAGTACTTACATGAGAAGAGCACTGCAATCAGCTGGCGCCTGGCTGCCATGCCCTCAAGTGTGTCACCATGGCCACAAATAGGACGGCACGTAGGATCATCTTCCAGATCCTCATTAATTTGGACTGGGAGATCGTGCCTGAGAGCAATGTTGTGCAGTATGCAACAGGCCAGAATAATCTTTGCCACAGTCATGGGTTTGTATTGTAAGGCCCCACCGGTTCTATCCAGACACCTGAAGTGACTTTTCAAAATGCCAAAGGTGCGCTCGATGACTGAGCGGTTGGAGGCATGGGCCTTATTGTACCCTCTCTTTGCACGTGTCTGCGGCAGATGCACAGGGGTCAGCAACTAGGGATGACACCCATATCCTGCATCACCTGTAGAGAAATAGTAGAAAGGTAAAACAGAGGCTGAGCCACACACACATGCACACAAGCATGTACATGCAAACCAACAGCACAGACAGGTCTCCCATGAACATGTTACAGCACATGCTGACACACAACATGTATGTGGCAGCGCCTGGAGGTGTGAGACAGGGACCATGGGGTGGGGTAAGGTGTGCAAACCACCTCAGCTGTAACCCACAATAACACATGCATAAACACCAGTAGCCGAAATGTAGTGGTGCTGGCTGCAAGATCATCAGTCATGCACATGGCAATGCACCCTTGACAAGGTTAGTGATGCACACATTTGCAAGTGTGTGATAGCCATGAGACTGCCCACACACATGGGTTGAAACAGGAAAATGTCCCTGAGCTGCCCCGAGAGGATGTCCGATACAATATACTGTTGAATATACGTGGAACATAGATGTGTCCTGTACTATGCCCACACAAAGCACACAATGTGAAATGGACAGATATGTCAGAGGTGAAGATGCCACCAACACAAAACACTGTAGCAAAGATGACCATGAAGGGAAGTGCCCCTCCCCCCTGGACACATACACAAATGACACACAAACACAACTGGGGACATCTTGCAAACATAGACATGTGCACCTATGTGTACCCAGAGGAACACCATGTGCACGTCTGAGCAGAGAAATACCCACCCATCAGTATACAGTCCTCATATTGCCCAGCCTCAAACTGTCCGGATGGTGCTGAGTGATGCAGGATAAAGGAGTCATGGGTGGACCCTGAAACCTAGGGACCACATTCAGAATATGCATATTTGCATCACATACAACCTGAACATTCAGGGAATGGTAGTGTTTGCGGTTGCGGAACACTGCCTCCCTGTCTCTGGGAGGGATCAGAGCAACATGTGTGCAATCAATAGCTCCCATCACATGTGGTATCCCTGCAACCTCTTCAAAGGCCTAGTTCAGGGTCCCCCACTGTTACCTAGTGTTGAGAATTGCAATGTAATTCCCCACCTGGCTGACCATGGCACACAGTACCTGGTGGAGACAGCGAGGAGAAGGTGGGGCAGCTCATGCCAACCACTGCGGCCACAGATGACTGGAAACAGCCAGAGGCAAAGAAATGTAGGGCAGCCAGGAGCTTGACCAAAACCGGTATGGCATGTGACCGACTGGTCAGGGGCTCGAGGTGAGGTCTGAGATCCTCAAATAGCTCCCTAATAGCCACTGTGTCCAGATGGTACAGGGAGATCACCTGGTCATCACGCATGTCCTGGAGCTGGGCCCTGGACCTATAGATGCGAGCCTGGTGAGTACGCAGCTCAGCATGTCTCCTGCGCCGTGCTGGCTCAACCCTATCTTGCATGGCCTCCACAGCTACAGGTCGGAGTTGCAGCGTGTCCGCACCCATGCCCTGTGCCACAGCGCCGTGGACACCTTCACCCACGTCAGGCAACTGCAGGTCCTGAGCACCCCCCAACGTACCTGCAGCCACCACAAAGGCAGCCATCAGCAAAACATAGATACCACAGACAGAGGGTTCCTCTCGCCTCCCCCTCATGCCACCAACACTGCCCTCTACCTGTCCCTCACCTCACCCCCTGTACCCTATGCCTGCTCACCACCTCACCTGCCCTCCACCACCCCAACACCACTTGTCACCTGCTGCTCACCTCACCCCACTGCACCTCACCTCACCCCACCACACCTCACCTCACCTCACCCCACCTCACCTCACCTCACCCCACTGCACCTCACCTCACCCCACCCCACCTCATCCCACCACTCCTCACCTCACCTCACCTGCTGTACACCTGTCAAATACCTCACCTCACCTGCTCTACACCTCACCTACACAAAACCCTCGGCATGTACCATGTATGCATCACAGATAAGTACCTTTCATCCGGTGCACATATGTGCACATGTTGTGCATGCGTGTCAGATCTGACTGTGACCCGTGCGCATGTGTTGTGCATGGCTCCATGTATGCATATGGTGTATACGGTGTGCAGTCATGAGGCCATGCGCACGCGATGTTGGTTGGCGCCATCCACTGTGTGGGCACCTAATTATGGGCGTCATGCACAGAGTGCCCCACATACAGCGGCCCCTAGCATGGCGCATGCGCAACACATGCAGCGACTGATGTGTGCATGTCACCACGCATTTGCACATAGCACAAACATGCCGCAGTGCATGTGCATACTGTGGCAGATGCCCTGCAGCGCATGTGCAACACGCGTAACCCTGCGCCCCCGACCAAAATGCATATAAAGGCCACCACACGTGATAAACGCCAAGGGTTTTTACGTAGGCGAGGTGAGGAGCAGGCATGGAGAGCAATCAGTCAGAGTGATAGCAGGTGCGGAGAGGAGAGGAAAGGTGAGGTGAGCAGCAGGTGTGTGGGAGAGGAGGTGTGGTGAGGAGCAGGCGTGAGGGTAAGGAGGAGAGGAGAGGAGAGGAGGAGAGGGAGAGGTGGTGAGGAGAGGAGCAGGGGAGAGGGAGAGGAGGTAAGGAGATGAGCAGGGGAGAGTGAGAGGAGGTAAGGAGTGGAGCAGAGGAGGTTGAGAGGAGGTGAGGAGGGGGAGCAGGGGAGAGGGAGAGGAGGGCAGGCGAGCAGCAGGGGAGGGAATAGTAGGCAAGGACTGGGAGAGGTGGGAATGTGTGACAGGGAGGAAGAGGCCACAGGGAGCAGGGAGATGGAGCAACAGCCCATGGCAGGAGGGGACGAGGGGGAAACCCCTGAACACAGCGGTCCACAGGGGCGGCAGGGATAGGTGGGCCTGAGGTTGTGGCTGCAGGGCCAATCGGGTGTGTCTCAGCCCACACAGGGGCAGGCCAAGAGGCCACCCATTGCCAAAAGGAGGCACGTCCCAGTGCCAGCGGAGGAACAGAGGAGAGCAGTTAGATTCAGCCAGCAGGAGAACCACATCCTGCTGGCCAGTGTGTTGGAGCACTATGAGGTGCTCTTTGGGAAGCTGAGCTCCAGCATCATGGTGGGGACACACATACACATGTGGGATGGAGGTACAGGAAGCCATAGCGCAGGCCAGGGGCCCACCCAGGGACCTGGACAGCCTCAGAAAAAGATTTAATGACATCAAGCGTGGTGTTTGTGCACACATGGTGGCGGAGAGGCGACATGCCTAGGGCACTGGTGGGGGTGCCACCTTTATCCTAACCCTGTCACCCCTGGAGCAGCATGCTTGCAGAAAGGCTTGGCCCCATCTACCTGCGTGGACTGCTTGAAACGCTGTACACCGCCCATCCACATGCAGGTAGGTCTGAGATATGTAGCACATGTACAGCTCACGGCCCGCACATGCTGACCATGGACAGGATGGTGGGGGGCCTATGTCCCTGAGGACACATGTGCCTCAACACAGGCAACTGGGGGCCATACCACCAGCAACACCTGTCAAGGTCTCAACAGGGTGTTTGTGACAGGTACCTGGGGCTTTGTCCACAACAGTCACAGTCCTGGATGTAGTAGAGCACTGAACAGGCGTACAGCACCGGGGGGGGGGGGGAGGGGGCAGTCCATAAACCAGGTGGATTCTTCTCCCCCTCCACTGTGCGAGGAAAGGAGCACCATATATGCGGAGAGGGCCTAACACCTTCCACCCTATTATCCCAGCACATGCAGCAGCTATTTGTGCCTGTCATATAGATCACACTGATACATCATACATCTGCAGCCAGTCATACATCACAATATGACAGGGGGGAACATACAGGAGGGACATACATCTAGCCCAACACACATTGACATGGGGGGCCTCGCACCCTCCACCTATAAGAGCTATGACGTGTGTCTGACATTACCTGTCCAGAGACATATCCAAGAACAGTGACAGAGAATGGCCGCTCACAATGAGATTATGAGGCAGACGCAAACCAATGTCAAAGACCATATCACATACATATCAGACACATACTACTCTGTCATTGGCCAACGTACAGTAGGGACCCCCCATCCACCCTCACAAGACATTGGGGTTCACATTCCCAAAGCTGCAACAACTGCACCTAGCCCAACCCCCACACCACTTGGTGACAGCTCCTATACAGGTACTGCAGGGCCACAGACCACAATTTCCCATGACCCCCATCAACGGTGCAAACCCCATGCCCAGCATCGCTCCACCCATCCCCCAAAACAATTCACCACACCCACAGAGTACTAGAGAGCTGTCCACCCACACCGCACAGTGGCTACCAATGCGGCAGTCCTCACACACATCTGGCTGACCCAGATGCATGCTGCCACACCTACCATTCATCACACACAGGCCAATGCATAGATATTGCTCACACACACTATGACCGGCCACAATCACATTCAGGGCTCACACATGCACCCCAGCCACATGTAGCACTGAGCCCACAATCCCAGGTCACCTGCAACAGTACATATCTAAGTACTGCACACAGTGGGCCCGGCACTCGCCAACCCATCCCCCCAAAACACAACATCAAATGTGGCACAGATCCACCAGTGCAAGAGGCTGCCCCTCCCCTGCCAGGTACAGCACACTGTACGCACATGTGTTCTCCCCAGTGTAGGCACAGGGGACAGCAGTTAACAGGTGGACAACACATGGTGCTGGTGGGGGATATACTACACAGGGGTACATATGTGCACTGCGCAAGCCCATCCTTGATGTGTACCCGTTCCACCCCCCAGGTGACATCCAGGCCATGGAGGCATATGAGGAGGAGGAGGATTTGCCAGAGCCAGAGGATGCTGAGGGGGCAGGGGTCGCAGAGTCCGAGGTTGTGGCCAGCACTGGTGGTGAGACCCCAGGGACCATTGTGGTGCTCCAGGCAGAGGATGGGGAAGCGGATGTCCACACACCAGTGGGGTCCTCCAGCAGCAGTACACAAGCTGTGGAGGGCATGGAGATGGAGGGGAGTCAGCACACAGTGCACACACTGGGGACATCAGGCACCCCACCCACCAGCATGGATGTGATCCTTGCGGAGCTGCAGGCTCATACTGCCTCATCAAGGCAAGATGCTGAAGGTGGGTAACAGAATAGACAGCAAACCCCCTGGGGGTTGGGGTAACATTCACAATGACATACCATGTGCCCCCAATATAATGACACCATAGCACTTAGTTTCGTATGTTATGTGGGAGTCTGTGCCATGTGCGATCCCCCCTCTTGTAGCATGGGTCGTATGTTGTCATAATTTTAATGAGCTCATACATCTGCCCCACTATTCACCTCCATATACCCCAAGGAGACATACAGCAGTAAACACCTATCCCAGATCACCTAGACAGCTTACTCGGCGGACCCATCTTTCTGGGTAATAGTACTTAGCCTAGATAGTTGTCATAATCAGTACTGTGCATCAGGTTCTAAGCAAACAGCACCCCCCAGATATATTCTGTGTGCCATGAACCCCACGTTATCTGGCCTATCTCATATGACCGTATGCAGATCAATCATTGACCCAATGAACTGTGACACAGTACCATGTGTCATATCTGGGATTCCCACGACCCTTCAGCAGTATAATTTCCAGGCCTGAGGATGGATCATGGGACACACATATGTAAACATGGTACTGTGTTGCTAATCGTTGCATGCATGATTGCTCTGAGGACTGGTCTGTTGTGATGCGCCAGACATGTGCATGAGTCATGGTGGGGGGTGCAACACATGTCTCACACATCACTTTGTGTCTCACCCACAGGCACTCGTCAGGTCCTGATGGCCATTCGGGAGGAGGTGAGCCAGCTATGTGCCACAGCTGAGGTGATGGCAGCAGCGCAGGTGGCATATTGCGGATGCCCAGGAGGCCATGACTGGGTGTCCCCAGCAGCCAGCACCAGCACCAGAGGCAGCACCAGCAGAACCGGCACAAAGGGGTGGTTTGGCCCGTGGTCGCCGTGGACGTGGGCGGTCACGGCAGGTCATGATTGTTGGGAATAGGTCACTCTATCTATGCGAATAAAGACAGCTAAAGCTGTTTATACCTATGTGCACGTCTCCTGTGTTTGCCACTGTGCTCTCCTGAGTACCCTGTCCCCCATGTTGTCCCCCTAGTCACATGTGCCCCCACATTTCTGTTAGGGTGGGGTGTCTGCACTACCACCAATCAACACACCTATGTTATACCATGCCCTGTGGGCCATGTACCGTGCCATGTGTGCACCCTTCTACCTATGCGTGGGGTATACCCTACCTCTCCCGTCACCCAGAATATGTTTATGGTGTACATTTATGTTTTACGGACCTGTCCACTCTCTCACACCCTATATCCTCTCCATTAGTCTACCCACATGTGTGACCATTCTCTCTGACCCACACCAGGGCCTATGTGGCTGTTTAGCCGCAGATACTTGCGAGAGACACAGGCAGACAAAGGTAGCTAGCTACAGTCCAGTGGTTTTACTCTTCCCCAGTGCCTGTAGTGAGCCACTGCTCCTCCTCCAAGCCAACATCCACCTGTCCTGGCCTCACCAGCTATCCCCCTGTGCAGCTCCTGGGTACAGCAGTCCGTCCTATCCTTCCTGCCACATACCTACTGCTAGCCTTTCCCCCTTCATCCTCCTCCGAGTATGAATGCATCAGATTATGCAGCCTTACACATCACAGGCAGCATGCATGTGACCATATGCTGCTTGGGACACCCAGCATAGCAGTACAACCCTCCACAGGGGCAAAACCAGGGGTCACGAGACGCCTTTGCAACATGGCCAGCCACCCCAACAACCTGAGGTTTTTGGAGACGGTCCATGTAATGTTACCTATGTTCTACGCACACATACACAATAGGGATCTAACACACATGGTCCCATGCTCACATCACCAGTATGTCTGTAAGGGAGACCCATGACCATTTTGGTGATGGTAAGTACCACAACTGTATTTTACAAAACATATTTACAAGTAGTGTATACAAAAGCCCACATGTTTGTGTGTCCGCGGGAGACAGGACATCACAGGGCATTTGAGTGGGCGCCACCGGGACCCTCCACACACTTCCCCCTGGGACGCCCATCAGGGGATGGCTTGTTCGAGATGCACCACCCATACCAGCCAACACACTGCATGTGCATCTCGGCAGCCATCCACTGAGTGGTGGCCTGCCAGCTACCTGATGGTGTCGGTTCCTGGGCGCCACTGGTGTTGTCAGTCAATGCCAGCCCACTTGCCACAGTCAGGTCCCGGACCCCACCTGCCACCACATACACACCAGGTGCCTGGTGTCTGTGGTGGTGGCATGTGGCGTGTTGCCCCTGTCTGTGGCAATGGGTGGCATAGCTACACCCAGACGGGCACCATCACTGCACACATGTGGCAGCTGGCAGGGACCCACAGTGCCCTGTGCTGTCCTGTGTCCTATCCCACCCCCCTTCCTCGACCACCCCCCTGACACTGCCAACTCCACCCTCGCCCTCCCCCCCCGCCCCCTTCCCCTCTCTCCTCCTCCTCCTCACCCCTCGATGCAATCACATGCACTCTAACCCTCCCTCCCTCTTGCCCCATCCCACGCTCCGCCCCCTCCATGTTCCCGTCCTCCTCTTCTGCCTCTGCCATCCCCCCCCCCCCCCCCCCCCTCATCCTCCACCTCCCTCCTCCTCCTCCGCACCTGGCTGGACTGCAGCTGTGTGGTTTGTGTGTGTGGGGGGCCCTGATTTGCATGGTCCCTTACCACATCATCATCGTCTGTTGGGGGAAGAAAGTCCATTAGCACAAGCTCATCTTTTGCAATTGTCATTGCCACATAAACATAACTGTGGCCTCCACAGGCTGTTGGGCCACTGTGACATGTTGTACTGCGCTGCGGAGGCCGCACCAGTCACTGGCCACGTTTGATGCAGCGCCCTCATTTGGAGGCAGTTGAGTACATCAGGCAGTGCAGCCCGCAAACTCCTCGTCCCTTTTTCTGTAGTCCTGGGGTGGAATGCAAAGGTTGGAACATTAGGGGCCATATATCTCTGGTGGGTGCCCAATGCATATCACAACACACTCCACCTGCGAACAGCAGGGTGCTGCTGCTGCTCTGGCCAGTGGGTCCTCTACTACCTGTTGGGCCCCAGGGCCCCCCCCGCTGCCTGCATGTGTGGCTGTGGGTATGACATATGTTGGGGTGCCACCTCCGTGTCCTGTGGGCAACCCCTCGGGCCGGGCCCCCCTACCCAGTTCCTACACATCTCCTTGCATGACATGGTCAGCACCATGCCATGTGTGGGGTAGCTCCATGCTGGTCTCCAGGGGAGGTGTTTTCTTAACCCCTGTGTGGTCCGGCAACAGCTCACCTGTGGTGTTATGCCTGACCCTACACACATCAGCAGACACACCCTCCATGCCACCATGATATCTTTATTAGAACATGTGTTGAATGTGTTCTGGCATCATGCAGTTATTGGTTGGCCCTGATTCACAGTCACCAAAAGCCACTACAATAAACACCAGGATGTCTACTATAACCTCTGTGGTCAGGACTGGGGCTGTTTCCTGGTGGACAGTTGTGGCCGAATGCAAACAACCCACCTAGCTGCATGCCCACACACCTAGCTGGGCCATAGACCTCTGTAATCATGTCCAGGGCTTCCTGGGGTTAGGGCAGGGCTGTGAAACCCCAACAGATGCAGGTACCCTAACCACCATGATCTATAATGGACCACTGTAATCAGGTCAAGGGCCTCCTGGGGTTAGGACAGAGCTGTGAAATCCCAACAGATGCAGGTCACCATATCACCAGGATCTATAATTAGACCTCTGTCATCAGGACCACATTGCCTCCTGGAGTTAGGCCAGAGCTGTGCAAAATGAAACAGAGGCATGTACCCTAACACCAGGATCTATAATAGCCTCTGTAATCAGGTTCAGGGCCTCCTGGAGTTAGGACAGAGCTGGTGAAACCCCAACAGATGCAGGTACCCTAACACCAGGATCTATAATAGACCTGTTGTAATCAGGTCCAGGTCCTCCTGGAGTTTTAGGGCGAGCCTGTTGCAACTGAAACTGATTGCAGGTACCCTAACACCAGGATCTATAATAGCAATACCCTCTTGTAGTCAGGTCCAGGGCCTCCTGAGTTAAGGCACAGCGGTGCAAAAAAATTGGAAACGGATGCAGGTACCCCTAACAACCAGGATCCATAATGGACCTCTGTAATCAGGTCCAGGGCCTCCTGGAGTTTAGTGCAGAAGCTTGTGCACCTTAAACAGATGCAATTATTTATCATCAGGATCTATAATAGACCTCTGTAATCAGGTCTGAGGGCCTTCTAGGGATAGGGCAGGCTATGGCAGTCAACACCATACGCATTCTACAAAGTTGGCAACAGATTGGCCCACAGACTGGTAATTTTCCACCATGTTCTGCTTGTATGACACGTGATGCTTGCTATAATTTTTATTTTGTTTCACAACTGCCATTGGTGTGATGGTGTCCCCATACACGTTAACTTCACATGGGGTAGTCTGCAGATTCGGTTTGTACTGCCTGGTGAGAGGCGCACCCATGCCCTCCTCACCCGGTTGTCAAGGTCCTGGCCTCCCACCAGTTGGATGCTCCCGGGAACAGATTGCTCTCTTGCCTGGTGCATATAAGCTCACTGAGGATCCTGAGGTCCCTCTGGGTGAATGCGGGTCTTTTCCGGGATTGCGTGTCCCATTTTTCCTCTCTCAAGATAGCACGTGTAAATGTGTGCGACATGGGTGCATGCATGATTGGCTCTGGCTGTACAGGGCCAGGGCGCATGCGCCGTATCACGCACGTACATGCACTAATCGTCGTGCTACTAATGTTCTAACCTGGTGCTATTACAAGCGACACGCAACATGTGGTATTGTGACACCCGGAACACAATCAAAAGGTACTGTTTAGCAGCAACTGTGAAAGGCAGCCATGACAGTATGAGACTCCGCTTTTTACAGTCGCCCCATACATACCGATCTTCGCCGCCACGGCCCCCCATTTGTTTAGTTTAATTTGGTACATAGTCTGTTTATGTTCTGCGGCAGTTGAGGCTTCCCTGGCATTGGGGAAGCGGGCGCAATCTAGGGTGCCTATAGCTTGCGGCGTCCTTTTACGGCCCCATGCTCAGCACCACCGTATTGTACAGGACTAGGGTGAATGTGTATGTTAGCTTTACCGCACACTACAGAGATGTGTCTAACTGTTACAAGCCCATGCAAAAGGGTGGCACCTCAGACACTCCTTTCCTGATGTTGTGTTGCACTGGGGATTTGAACCCATGAAAGCTGGCTACATAGGCATTGTAATAACCAGTGTGCTATGCCTCTATGGCCATTGTCATAGCTAGAGGGGCTGGCTACACAACACCTGCATGTCAACACACATACATTCTGCGTGTGCTCACTGGGATAGGAGAATCCCACCAGCTTAAGGTCCAGTTTCGCAGGCCACGTTACTGTAGGAAACACAAATGAGGTGAGGGTGTTGTTTTCATTTAACACATTTTAAGCAATATCCCGAATTAAAACATGTTTTACGCCATATGTGTGTCTGTTTTACCAGGCCTACAAGGGAGTTGCCTCCAGCCTATTATTTACTAAGGGCAGCCCACTGAGGAATTGGAGACCCATTACGTCTGACACTGAAGGCATCAACTTAACCATTATGGCTACATTAACATGTGTTTATCCCACGAATGGCTTTTTGGGGGGGGCCCCTTTGCGGAAGGTGTGCAGGTCAATCCCACAAACCTTGAGGTGGCTGCACGGGATAGGGAAGACCCAAACATACAGGGAGCCCTACTGTGGAATTGAAACCATGATGTATGCCAGAGAGGACATCCTATTAACCATTATCCTACATCACTATGGGGTTTGTCATACCAATGGCTGGCTAACAGACAGGATGCAGGTCACAGGATATACTGTCTTCTGTATATCCATAGTACCCATAATGCAATTCACATGCAGGACAGCATCTACATCTGCTCCCCAGATAGGTATGCCACCTCTACAGCATGTCCAGCTTGGTAGGGGGGACTGACTGGGTGGCGTGTTATTGCCACTAGAACTACCTACAGTCCCTGGCCATTGTGCATGTACTGTGATTCACCCTGAGGGTGAGGTGGGGGGGCCAGCACCAGGTCCGCAGTACCCGAGGTTGGCTGTGCTGGCTGGTGGTTGCTCCGGCCTGTTCTGCGGCGGATCTTGTGGGTCGGTAGTGTGTGAGAAGTATTTGCAGGATGATTTCGTTATTTATTTATTTATTTAGACTCTTATATACCGGGGGGGGGGGGTGGGGGGGGGGGTCACTATTAGCATTCAGCGCGGTTCATAGCAAAAAACAGTGAGAAATACCATTCACAGTACTTGGGTGGTGTGTTGACAGAAAATAGGAGACTATAACTCGGATAACAGGGTATCTTATTAATAAACATAGTCATAATATCATCATGGCTTTCAGTTTTTGTTTGTGGTATGTGGTCTGTGGGGTATCTGTAATTGTATGTTTCTGAGTGGAAGGTCCTGTGGGTTGGTTGAGATGTTCTTTATTGTTTACTGGATAAGAATAAAAGGAAGAGGTAGTGTTTCAAAGCTTTTGCGCGAAACTGCAAAAGGTCTGGTATTGCTCGGGATGTGTTTTGAGGGAGGGCTATTCCCAACACCTTGGTGCACAGAATAAAAAGGCCCTGTCTGAAGTAGTTTTGGTACACTTTGATATGTGCTTTAGGGACTCACATAGTATTGGAGTGTTACTGACCTTCTGTCTCTATTGAGGGGTGGTGTTTGGATCAAGTCTCGATATTTGATGAAGATGAGAGTTTCTTTGAAGGCTTTGAATGTAATTAGTAAAATTTTGCAAGTGAGTCTACTTTGAATTGCAGCCAATGAAGATGTTTTAGAATAGGTGAGATATGGTCTTTCCGGGAAGCTCCATGAATACTCTAGCTGCAGCATTCATAGCCATTTGAAGGGTGTGTAAGGTGGTTTGTGGAAGACCTTGTAAAATTGAGTTCGCATAATCAAAATGATGTATGATTAGGGCCTGATAGATGGTTCTAAAATCGTCGGGCTCTAGCAAGGATCGACGGTGTCTAAGGGAGCGTATTTTGTGTATACTGCTCTTACAATATTACTAATATGTGCGTTCATCTCTCATTTCCCCTTTGGGGGGGGGGTCTAAAGTGACACCGAGGTATCTGATGGTGGTCTTGGTCCTGGGAGGTTATATGCCTGCCAATGCCCTGTCTCTGTTTAGATTTGACAGTCATGTCTGCCCCTTGTAGACCGTGATGCCACCAAACTGGTGCATAGCCCGTGTGGTTGCCATGGTTCTTGTTCTCAGAGCAGTTTTTGTGTGGCCTCACATTACAATGTACATATCAAGCCAACCTCTCTGGGTCACGGTAAGGGACATGATCTGGCCCCCAACATACCCACATTCTGAACATTCCCAGAAGGGGCAGTACTGCAACATGATGACAGGCTGTGGGACCAACAAACACCTGCTTTGGGGAACCGAACAAGTTGATGCCAGGTATGTAACCGTACCAGGGCCAGGGCCATTGCCATATAGGTGATAGGCATGCCTCAGCTCAGCTGCCCCCCCGCCACAATCTGCCATTCAGCATCAGAGGCCACCGTCAGTGTGCACCTTGCCTGCATCCTTGCAAGGCATAGCAGCCAGACACATGCTGACTTCACAAAGTGTGCTAGCCCACACTTAATGAATGGTGCCCAGAGGAACAATGTGCACCCAGATGTGGGATATTTGGCCCAACCCCAAGCAGGTATGTGCCGCAATTGGAGCCCAAGAATAGGAACTCACATATATCACTATTGAACGTCACTGCATGGCCTTATGTTGGGAAGGTTGACATTCAATGGTCACTGCTGCAATCCGAGTGAGAGTGCCCTCACAGCATGATCTGCTGTGGCTACCCTGGTCCGTTCAGATGTCATTTGCCCACTACAATATCCCAGTCATTTGCTCTATGCAGATTCATCCTGGATAACCCGCCCTGTAGGGGCCATACCCACAATACCGTTCTCCCTCATTAGGCACATTGGAGGTGGAACAGTGGAACCAGTTCAAACATTGGGGGCTCAGTGGGGTGTGGGGGCGTGCCACAAAACAATGGACACACACTACACAGATTACCCACACCTATTTGAGCATTATGCAAAGATAGCGGTGGTTGGCAGCCCTGTCCACAACACCAGTCATGGGCTTTGTGTAGACATTGGTAGAATAATCAATCCTGTTAAGGACACTCTCCCAGTTGGTAAACACTGTCAGCTATGGATGAGGTGCCACACCTACAACATAAATCAGTAGGGTTGCTATGATGGATCTCTGTTAGAAAGATGTGTTTCAGTTTAAGATTTGTTATCTGACATTGGTCCCTAGTCTACCTTTTGATGTATAATGGGATGTGTTTCCATGTTTTAATGATGGCATTGCCTAAGGTATGGCAGGTGCTAGTAGTGGGAGATGGCGCTCTGCGCAGGACACACCAGCCTGCCTTTTTCATTACACGTTGGATGGTGGAGCTTGTGGGTGTGGGTGTTTGTGCCCCTGTCTAGGCGATGCTCTCGGGCAGCGGTTCACACATCCAGTCCTGGTGGTTCAGACAGGATTCAGGTTGCCAGGCTGTCCCTACTGAAATATGCATGAGGTACTTTTGCATACCAATGGGGGCAGTTCCTTCATAGGCATCTCATGCATATTTATTCTGTAACAGACTGACAACCTGAATGGAATTGGTGTTGCCCAACCATCTGCTCTGGGGAGTGCACATTATTATTCTGTTATTTGCTCTGTAGGGTAAAACATAGGGATCAATGGTCTGCAGGAGCAACAACTGGGACTTGAACCTGCAACCTTTTTCCCCTGTACACACTGACTGTGTGTACTGCACCAAACTGATGCTACAGAGGTAGCTCCTTCCCAGGGGATACCATTACTGTTTGTCTGACTACCTTGTCTTTTGGCCTGCACACCACCCACCTATACAGGGCTGTGACCTTGGTCTGCTGTGGGCATATAACACTGCCCCGTTCACCACCATCACCCCTCCCACACCATGCCTGGACCTGCCCTTCTGCTGTTGGTGCTGGTGGTGTGCAGTTCCAGGCCATCCAGTGTGCCGGTAGGCGGCTGCCTATGGTGTGGGATCTTGGTGTAGGGGTGCCTATATAGACATCCATGCTTCCCCCCGGCAGCAACCTGACAAATTTTTGTGCCCTTTGGGGTACCTGCTGGGTAAATGTCCATTGGGGCACTGGGGGATACCCATTCGTGGACATGTTTGCACCGTGGTTCAGTTGCTCTCAATGGCTGACTTTTTTGTTTCTGCCTTCCTATGTGGCACCTAGGCATCTGCCTAGCTCACCATGTGGCCCCAGCCTGCCCCACTGCATATCCTGCCTGCAAGCCCCCTGTATCCCATTTGCAGACCCACCATAGTGCCCTTTCGTACTTGGGCACTATGCTGTTGTTTGCTGCACCTGTATCACTACTACCATGTTTCTTGGTTTTCCCTGCCTTTTCTGGTACAGTCCTGACTGAACTGGTTTCTCTCTCCTGCTAATGTGCCTCTATGCGCGACGTTTTTCCTGGCAGCTAATTTTCATAGCTTCATTTCACAGCGTTATTGTGCATGGAGCCTCTCCCCACCCACTCTCTGCCCATTGACCCCTCCTTCTCTCCGCCCTCTGGGGAGCCTTACTCTACCCTCTGTGTGCCTTAGCGCTGCAGGAGACGTGTTCGCCCCGAATAACCCACGTTATTTCGCCGATAATGTTTACTTTGGTCGCACGATAACGTCACGTATCAGATGATAACGTCATGTATCGCACACAAATTGCGCCTCTGCAACGTTATCGCTGTTTAGTAAACATACCCCTTAGTCTCTGCAGTGGCTCCTTTGATTATTTTCCTCATTTCATTATAGTCTCTGTTTTGACAGTTAAATGCTAGTGTAGTCAATTTCCTTGCTGTCCTCCCTCCATTCATTAAATCAAATGTAATCATTTTTCTGATCGCTATTGACAATGCCCCAAAACAGCTACCTTTAGATCCTACATTCCAGTGAGGACTAGGTCTAAAATAGCATCTCCACATGTTGGTTTCCTGAACCAAATGGTCCATGAAGCTGTCCATTTTACTTCATCTAGGTAATTGAAATCTCCTATTTTTACTATTTTTATAAACTTTTTGCTAATTTCCCTAATTTCTGTTAGCATTTCCATTGTCTGTTCATTCTGTCCAGGCGGACGGAAGCCGCCACCTCCACTGCCATTCCCTTCCCGTTTTTATATGGAATTTCTATCCTATAGAGATTCTACAATATATTTTTTTCCTGCAAAACCTTTATCTCTATTTTGGCTGTGAACATATGGAGCCACCCCTCTCATCAAACTGATCTACCCTATCATTTGTGATATAGTTTTTGTAGCCTTTGGTATTACAGTGTCCCATTGATTATCCTCCTTGCATCAAGTCTCTGAAATTCCAATTATGTCTAACTTTTCATTCATTATTATATATTAGTATTCCTCCATCTTATTTTTTAAAGTTCTAGAATTTGCGTACAGGCATTCAAAGAATGTTTTTTGATAATACTAATAGTCTGGCTAGTCAATGACATCGTTAATTTGGAATCTTTCATCTCTTATCTGATTTTAACTTAAAGACAGATGGGAATGAGGAGCACCTGGTTACATACCTTCCTGGGGTGAATGTAGGCAGACCTCATGTTCTTGGTTAATCCTAGCAGCCTCATTCCCACCCTGGTTAAGGTGCTTAAGGTGACGTCCATCCTTGGGGAAAAGCCCCCTTTCCACCTAACTGTCCATTTCCTAAGAAATCCAAAATTCCTCTTCCTTGCACCATCGTCTCATCCACGCATTGAGACTCTAGAGTTCTACCTGCATCTTTGGTCCTGTGTCATGGAACAGTAAGCATTTCTGAGAATGGTACCCTGGAAGTTCTGGATTTTCAACTTTTTTCCATAAAGCCTAAATTTGGCGTTCCATAGCCTCCCTTCCATATTTTTCTTTGTCATTGGTACTAGCATGTACCAAGACAGCAGGCTCCTCCACAGCACTATCTCAAACCCTTGTCCTAGGCGACGCATGAGGTCCACTACCAGGCATGCATGTTGACCTAGTGATTCTCATGTCTATCAGCCACCCAGCCTGTCTACTTGCCTAAATGATTGGGCATTCACCAACAATAATAGCCTTCCTAACCCTTGCCTCATGTGCACAATGGCCCTGAAGACACCTCCTCGGTTTCAGAGGGTTATTGCATCACCTAGGGTATAGTTCCTAGCTAAAGGAATCACTGTTCCTGCTACACCAAGGTTATGATCTCCACTCATAATGAACCTCTGTCCTCCATAGCAGCAGAGACGCCGCCAGCCTGGAGGTGGGCTTTCTCCTAACTATTCCCTTGTAGATCATATCGATAAACCTCTCTGTCTGCTTCAGATTCTTCCAAATTTGCTACTCTAGCCTCCAGAGATCAGAGACTTGTTCCCTGAGAACAAAGGGCTCTTTGCACTTAATGCCCACATAAAACTTCTCATCACCTAGAAGACTAAGACATGTAAAACTAAATGCAAAAGACGTAAAGGAAAGCCCCCATATTTGGGTTGTTGTCTTCATCGTAGATTTACAGATATCTTTTAGCTATTTCAAGTTGTTAAGTTTATATAAAGTTGTTAGAGGACTAGGGACACTTGACCAATACAATAAATGGAAAATAAAACAAAGAATATTATAATGCCTCTATATCGTTTCCATGGGTGAGACCCACACCTTGAATCTTGTGGTTGCAATTCTTGTCACCGTATCTTACAAAGGATAACAGCGTGATTAGAAAAGGTTCAGCGGAGAGCTCCCAAGGATGGTAAAGGGGATGGAAGGGATGCCCCGATGAAGAAAGGCTAAAAAAGGGGGTTAGGGCCCTTTAAACCCTTGGAAAGCGATGGCTGAGGGGAGATATGATAGAAGTCTTATAAATTACTGACTGGAGTGGAACGGGTAAACGTATATCGATTGTTTTGCAGTATCAGAATATAGAAAGACTAGGGGACATGCAATGTAACTACAGTGTAAACTATTTAATACTAATAAAATAAAATATTTTTTTTTCAATCAACGTGTAATCAACCTCCTGGCATTTGTTACTGGAGGATGTAGTAAAGGCTGTTAGTGTAGCTGGGTTTAAAAAAGGGTTTGGACAAGTTTCTGGAGGAAAGGTTCATACACCATTTATTAAGAAGGGAACCCAGGATATCAATGTCTTGACCCCAATACAATCATTGTGGAACCTGTGGCCTTTGGGGGAAAACTGCTAGGGACGTATGACCTAGATTGGCCCACTGTTGGAAACAGGATACTGGGCTTGATGGACCTTGGTCTGACCCAGTATGGCATATCTTATGTTCTTAGCAATTTTACTTGAATAAGTATAAAGGACTTTTAGTGTTCATCCCCAAGGTGAACTGCAAGGACTTAATCTACTCCTAAGGCCGAATAACCTGGACTAATGAAAGACAATCAGTAAAACCCTGAAAGTGAGTAAGAAAAACCACCTTCCCCCTTAACTGGTTTAGGAGGCTATAAAATCAAGGATTATGCCTGGGGTTAGGTAGGAAGGATGACCTAATTTATAAGCTGTGGCTTCTAAGGCAATCTCTTAATTTCCTGAGTGATTGCATGCTGCCCTTATTTTGATAGAGGAAATCTTTCAAGTTTCCTTTTTTGATCTATCACTTGGCTTTAACACCTATTTAAAAGAATTTCAGAGTTCTATTGC